>MU225664.1:2011206-2040156 GCA_018584345.1 Thuja plicata | reverse complement strand
ATAATAAAAAATACCAATTGTTTAAAAAAAACAATTAAAAACAGCATGTATTTTTTTGAAAGAAAGAACAAAAAAAACAAATAGTATATTTTTTTAAGAAAAAGACACACAAAAAACATTTATATCTTTTTTATTTTAAAAAAAACATGTTTTTTTATTAAAGAAAAAAAAATAAAAAAAACTTTAGATTTTTTTGTTTTAAAAAAAGATAGGACTATTTTTTCTCTCTCCTCCATGCAACTGGATAGCACGAAAATTGAGGTGGCATAGAAATCAAGACAGTGTGAAAATTGAGACAGTACGGAAATTGAGGTGGCATAGAAATCAAGGAAACACAGAAATAGAGATGCATAAAAATTGAGGCGGCATGGAAATCAAGGCTGTGTCAAAACTGAGGTGGATTTTTGCCTCGTAAAGCATGCCAATGCCAGTGCATACAAAAATAGGGCCCAAATTTCAATTTTGTCCAAATAGGACGTGCCTTATATTAAAATGGGGGTTTTGGGGCATTCCAGATTCAACCCAAATGTCAATTTTTGCCCAAAGTGCTCCAAAAAATAAATCTCCTCCAGATCTACACAGAAAATGTAGAAAAACCTTGAAACCCTCTGAGCTCCAAAAACTTCAACAACTCAAGAGTGGGCAGCAGCAGAGAGGCTCTGATACTATGTTAGAATTCAAAGAATTCATAAGACAAGATCATCTGCATGCAAAATAACCTGTTACAAAAGCAAATCTTGGAGACAAAAAATTTCTGAAAGACAAAATATTCATTCAAAGAGGGAATACAAAATACAAAGAGATCAAACCTTATGAAGGTGATCGAAACCCTAAAAGGGAAACCCTAAAGGGGAAAAATCTAGGTTGCATAATAATAATTAATAAAAGAATTAATTATTATATGCCTAAAGTTTAGCTTAAGTGAAATAGAGATAATAAGTAACTTAATAATTAAACCATTATGATTTAATTAATAAGTGGAATCACTTTATTACTCTAAAATTTTGTTTTTATTAATTAATTTAACTCATTTTTTTAATTTTATTGTCAATTTAGTAATTTTATTTAATTAATATATTAGAATATCAATTAAATAATTAACTTAAGGTTTATTTACCAATATATTGTATTTTTAGGAATTAATTAGTCAAGTATGATGATTAATTAGGACCTAGGATTCAGGTCAGATTAGCTTGAAATTGATGAATTGCCAGTTTGGTTTAGGACTTAGAATTATCAAGATTAGGGTTTCCTTATATGAGACTAAGATTAGGGGTCTAGGGTTTAGGTGACCACTTTTAGGTCATTACATTTGCCCCTCTTTGAATTGATGTGCGATCAGCGCATTGATTCAAAGACTTGTGAGCGAGAAGAACCAGAACAGTTTGATTTGAAGCGATGAAACCATTCTTTTGAAGAATACCAACTTTGAGCTTGATTGGACAAAGATAGATCAAAAGATATAAAAAAAAAATGCTCAGTTTGATTTGAAGCAATGAAACTGGACATCTGTCAAGAACTCTTAAACCTTTTGATTGGTTTGAATGAATAACCAGTTTGATTTGAAGCGATGAAATTGATTTCCATTAAGAGATTTGATTAGCAAAAAAATTGACTTGATTTGAAGCGATGAAACCAATTTGATCAATGTATCTGGTTTCAATAATGAACAACTCGTATAAGACCGATCTTGTCTGGTTTCAAGTGTGGTCACCACTATATAAGACCATTGATTAGGTTGCCTTTTATTTTAAGATGATCTCAACTTTATTTGATGCAATGAAGCTGAGATGCCCCAAGTGATGGGGCTTTGATTGAGGATATGATCAGTAGAATGTTGATGTCTTGATCCTTCCCCCTGGGGAGAAAAATTTAAATATAGCTAGGTGTCGCAGTGATGAGAAGAAATTTGATTGATAACATGATGCAAGAAGAAGATGATATGATTAGAAATAGGTCCCAAGCAGTTAGGACAAAATTTGTACTTGATGAGAGGTCTTGGTGACAAAGATTGACCAAAATTATGATACATGGATTGACTGGAAGAAAAGTACGAGAGATTTCCATTGGTTGAGCAAGTGGTCAACTGTAGTTAGCTGAAAAATTCAAACATAAAAAATGACAAGTAAAATGATTTCACATTTTGATTTCAATCTAAAAATGTAATCACAAAAGTCAAATAAGCTAGGGGTACCATTTTCACATTAATCAATGCACAACTGGCCACTTGGAAAAAGGAATATTAATGGATAAGAACCTTAGATCCTTCACATTGGAGAGAGATATCAATATTATGCAAATTTCAACACCATGCAGATTCCGATGCAGATGCAAGACTAACATGAATGCAACCTAAGGTGTAGTCACTGAACTTTTAGCGTTCAAAATTTTCATCATCAAGCATTTTTGGATCATTGGAGTTGATAAAATCCTTACAAGTGCCACTGTGACCATAAAAATATGAACATGACTTTCATTGGATAAGATATGAGAAACTAATGTAAGCATCGGGGTACAAAAGCCGAGATAACTTGAACGTTGTTTCTAGTTGATGTTGCAAGAGTACACCAGTATCAAGGCATTCAAATCCAAGATAACCATGAGTGTGATCTTGCATAAACAAGCAGAGCAATAATAGTCAAGGAGATAGTTCTGACCTCACCTTAGCATATAAGTAAACAAGATTGAGGGATGTGAGGCTTTTCCACCTTAATGCAGGAGCCCTTACTACATACACCCAGTTTATGTGACGTTAATGGATCATCGAGACCAAACCAACAAGAAGTAGACAAAGAAAAGATCAACAAAAATCAATGATAATAGACAACATACAAAGAGAAATTCATCATACTTCAGCCAGTTTCAATGTTTTCATATGTGTATATCTATGAGGTATTGAGAAACACCATCATTCTTGTGAGTGTGATGTGTTTGAGTGCTATCAATCTGTTGTTTACATTTTCAGTATCCAATATGTGTTAATGAACATAGATGCGTCCAAAGATAGTGTTAAGAAACACTTTTGATTAGGGTGTTGAGAAACACCTGTTGTGTCAGTAGTGAGCTATCCTTCATAAATGAAAAGATTATTGACTCTGGCATAATCCAAAGATGTGATCTTATTGGGGACCCATGCCCCATGGTAACAAAATCTGATTGTATGGACTTGCTTGACTCATACTGTGAGGAAAAATCTGATTTGATTTCCCCCAGACTATGACTTTAGATCGGTTCCAAGCCAAGAGAGTTCTTAGAATAACCAAAGTGTTCATTCTAAAGCAAGATCACATTGGTTTTCCCCAATGTCTAGCAAGGTGGTGGATATTATAGATGGATAAGAAAGTTTATGGATGAGGCGAATAGGCAATGGTGGATGAAGAGGGTGAATGCAATCCTCAAGGATAGTCTCCTCAAGATTACCCAAGCTAGGGAAAAAAGAATATAGAAATTTAGGATCATGGAGTGGTGCTGGATAGAATATAGGATAATGACTTAATGTCATGAGAAACATGTGGTCCAAAAGAATGGACATGTCAATAATTTTTTGAGAAACTATTTTGTCAATTTTTATCCAGACCAAGGGGACAATTTTGGATAGGATTGTGATGGGATAACATGTTTGGGATAAGGGATGATGGAGGTATAAGTAGAGGTTTCTGGATTAGTGCAAAGGATGTTCATGAATAGTGAGGATAGGCTTGGGATAAGCAAGATCATGACAGGGTGAAATGGATGAGAGAAAGTGAACAGGTTGATGGAAAAGATAATGCATATCAAGACTCTAGTGTTCATGGATAGCCTCAACCTTGTCAAGATCACTAGAAGGACCATGGATGCTCATGGGCTAGCTGGATGTAAAATATGATGGATAAGATGACATGGAAGAAAATTTCCCCCAAGTGAAGAGTGCAAGTAGGAGTAATTATGCATGATGCATGTTTTCCAAGTTTTCATCATCGTACGTATCCAAGGCACCACAAGAAGTGGTTTTAACCATAGGATGGATTGATTTATCTATACTTTTGCTAACAAGGTGCTTGTTTGCCAAGTTTTCACCAAGGCACTTTTTTATTTTATATTTATTTTTGTACTTTTTGATTTTAGAGAGGAACTTAAGATTCTAGCTCTTTAGATAGTGCTCCTTTGAAAGATATTATATGATGGGCCAAGGCCACTAAAAGTATGCTCAGAGATTCTGATAGGTTGATGGTAGAGAAGAATGATATGGAGGATAAGGGAGATGGTGGCCAAGGATTTATGTGATGGATTGGATAAGAGGAATGGAAGGATATGGGATAGATGGATAGGTGGTAGGTGTGGGATATTGGATACGGTATTGAAAGGTTTGTGTAGAGGTAGATGGAAATGGTGATAAGATCAACATTGACACACACCTTGAAGGGTAGTGGATAAATAGAGGAAAAATGGATAGAATAGGTTGAGGCTTTGATGTATGAGTGGATATGGATCTTGGTACATGAGGACCAAAGATGGATGTGGAAGGGGGTGAAGTATTCAAGGTAATGGATTTTGGGATATGAGGACCCAAAATAGAGTTAGAAGATGGGATATTTTTAGATGGAGATGAAGTGAAAGCCTTTGGAAGCTTGGATGTCAACTCTGACTTTTCCTTTTTGTTCAAGCCTTTTAAGAGAGACTTGGGAATCCACATAACTTTTGATTTTATTTTTGTATCCAAGTCCTTTAGAAGAGACTTAGGAACCCACATAAATTTTGATTTTCCTTTTCTTTTGGATGATGTAGAAAGCAATTCTTCCATGATGAATTTAGGAACCCATATTTTCTTTAATTTTCCTTTTCTTTTGGATGATCTAGAACATAATTCTTCCATGATGGATTTAGGAACCCATATTTTCTTTGATTTTATTCTTTTCACAGTGGACCTTTGTGGTCTCTTGGATATTTCATTTTTATTTGTAGTCACATGTCTATTATATTGGACATAGTGATCTTCATATGTAAGTGGATTCTTGTATTTCTGATTTCTTTGTTGCACATCCAAATTGCTTCTGAAAGACTTAGGAATCGTAGATGAATAGGGTCGATATGAATGGTTCATAAGGATATTTCAAGGATTCATGTATTTTTTGATCTTTATAGGGGATAGGGTAAGTGGATGAAAAGCTAGTAGTGATAGAAATGTTGGATGGAGGGATATAAGGACCCAATATAGATGGAAGGTTTGACGGTTTTAGCTTTGGGATATAGGGACCAAGAATGGACTTGGAGGTTACATCTCAATGGAGGGAGATAAGGTGTGGAAGGGATATCAACATCTTTAGAGTGAGTTACATTTATGAGACTCTCATCTTTAAGATTTGTCTTCACATCAATAAGTGCACGAGTAGCTTTGATAAGAGCAATCTTGATAGGAGCAACTGAAGCTTGAGGGGATTTATTTTTATGCAAGGGATTCTGAGGAATGACGATTTCTGGATATGGAAGAATATGAAAAGTAGATGATGGGATGCTCTGATCTTGACAAGGATCATTAGATGGTGTACAAAGGGTACCTTTCTCTTGATTTTAAATAGGATCATTAGAGATGGTGGAAAGGATATCTTGATCTTTCTTGGGAGATGAAGGGCTATATTCTTGGAAGAAATGGAAGGGGGTGATAAAATAATCATGGGACTATTGATATTTGTGGCTTTGGTCAACCATTGGATAAGGATGGATGGTGCCTTGATCTTGATCATTACTAAAATTTGTTTCTTCACACTTTGGATTGTCCTCTTGACATGGAGCCACTTATAAGTACAAGGTAGGAGTTTTGATCTGCATGAGGGATGTTTGAAAGGTTAACAGAGTATCATTTGGATTAGGCATGATAAGAATTGAAGAACATGGATGCTTTGGTTTTATGACCTTTGAATCCTAAGAAAGACTTGTAGACATATGATGATTATCTTGAATCTCTTTCAGAGGTAGTCCTTGAGGGTAGACATAGTCATTATTAGGCTCAGTTATTGAAAGAGATGATGTGGCTAGTTGTGAAGCTTTAGGAGATGGAGGAATGGTGGAAGAAGTAGATGTGATATGTGAACCATTTCTACAAATGGAATCTTGATATTGATCATGCTTGAGATTAGATGAATCATTAGGATTTTCCACTTCGATTATGCCATCATCTATGACATCCTAGATTTTATGTTTCAACTCCATGCAAGATGAAGTTTTATGTTCATTGTATCCATGATATGCACAATAGGTACTCAATAATTTCAATCCATGTGATGTGACTTGAGGTAATGTGATGAGATCATGCTCAAAATGTTATTCCAATGCTAATTCATAAGATTGTCCCAAAGGAGTGAATTCTCGCTTGCATTTAACCCAAGGTTTTTCTTTCATGAGGTTACTAATCCCTTTGGAGGGAGCATTCATGGTGTTTTTAGCATCTTTGAGGGCTTTGGAGCCACTCTCTTGATCAAGGATAGCATTTCCATACCAAGATTTCCCCATGTTGGAAGGAAGTGGAGAGATGTGAGAATCATGATCAAATAGCAAAGGATAGATTGATCTTAATGAAGATTTGTTGGATGGTGTATCCTTTTCCCCTTTTAATTCTTGGATCTCAGATTTCAAAGTTTGAAGCTATTTTGATAAAGCTTCCATAAGAATCTATTCTTTTGCATTGTTAGGACCATAAGGTTTAGCCCATTTTCTTCTAGACATTGTAAGATGTCTTGATGCACTTTCTTAGAAGATTGAAGAGAAGGTATAATGAATCAATTGATTTCCTAACAAGTTCTGAAGTGATATCGAAAGTGCTAACTAAGTCCAAGACCAAAAGAAAAAAGAGATAATGTCCAACTAAGAGAGAGATAGCAATGACTCTGATCTTGATTCAAGGTTAATGAACCTGCTCTCGCAACTCAAGATAAGGACAATTTAGACAAAGATGATTAAGATAATAAGTCAGTTGGACTAGCATAGCAAAGTTAGATCTCAAAACAACAAGTGAGTCAGACTGTCAAAAGATTGCAATCAATGAAAAAATAGTAGTGATATTGTGAGAACACAAATTTTGTGAAAATTTGAATAGAACTGTCATGATAGAATACCAATTTGGACAACAATTCAATTGATTTTCATAATTTTGATAGTAGATGCAGAAACTCGAACAAGAGTTTGATAGTTTAACACCTAAGAGTGCATATCTTGAGTTTGTTGATCGTTTTGATGTTTTTTTTGATATTTTGTTTTTTGTTTTGATTTTTCACTCATGCAAGACACATCAATAAGAATGTTTATTGTCAAAAGAAATGACACACCATAACCTAGGTAATCCAGGGAAATATCTGTTGAATTCCCACTTGAACTAAAGTTTAGCCACACCTACTCATAGTAGACAACTTAGAAGCTTGGAGGCATAGACTCCTCCTTATAGTGCACTCACTTCTTAGAAACACCAAGCTTTGAATCCCAAGGTTAATCACTTCCCAAGGGACCATTGTCTCTACTAAGAGCCATGAAAATGTGGGATCTCTTAGTCAGTCTTAGACCTTCTGTGCCAATAGATAGAGGGATTTTTGGTCACTAGAACAATTCTTTTAGTCTGGGCATCCATTCAGGTGGCTATACATGTGGTAGATTAGTCCCTTTAAGGAGGCCTCCTATCCTACATAAGTTAAGCTCCATAGGTTTTTATGCACTATGAGGGTACTGAGGGAGATCTTCTATCGGCATAGCAAAATCAACACCCATTCACTATGAGATTAATCACAATGAAATTTTTATATACCAGTTTGGAAGGGCTTGGCTTTAGCCTATTATCGATTGGGAAATCTCTCTCATGGACTTTGCTAAAGCTCTCGAGACGTAGCCATGCTAAAAAAAATTTATGAATTTCTCTTGCACCCAAGATCCGTGAAGGAAAGGGGAGAGGATACGTTCATGTTGTTGGAGCTCTAAATTTTTGGAAAAATTTGAAGTCCTATATAGTGATTAAACTCTAAAAAATGGCATCCAAAACTCCATGTCCAATAATTGATGATATGAAGGAGTGCATGAAATGGGATACCAAAATATATTACTTTTCAATTAAAAGTTTAGGATTAAGGAAGGAAGCTCTATGACAATAACAATCAAAATTCTATAAGAAAAGGTTTCAGAGATGCTGTAATTTTGATCTTATGTAAATATGATGTCAAAAAAGAATGAAAATGATCAAACATTGCAAATCTCAAATAGACCCAATTTGGAAAATCAAATTTCCTATCTCTAATAAAAATCTTATGTTCGTATAATCTGTTTTGGATTTTTGACCAAAGCCAAATCCGAAAGATAGGTAGTTATTAGTTAATTTCTTGATTCATTTTTTCAAAAGAAGTTTTTAAATTTTAACATAGGGTGGTGTCTCTTCACCCTAAAGGGGTGTGAAAAATATTCATCCACATATATATGAGGTGTAGAATTTAAACAAATAGATATAATAAGATACAATATTTTACAGATTGGGTAGTTGGATCAACAACTTGTAACATGAACTTGGATGTACCATTTTTTCAAAATCAATAAAGATAAGTACTTTTTCTTTCATCTGTGAGAATTGATTCAATTTCATTTTTGATTAGTCCCTTGGATAAAATATTTTGATTTTCTTCAAAGTGATAGTTAGATGTTGCATGCTTTTGATTAAATTTACAGCTTTATTATTAATTGGTCTTTTCATCTTGCATGGTTAAATTCAATTGATTTGTGGTCATAATCAATCGGTCTGTCATTTGAAAAGTTAAATTCAATTGAAATAGATGTAGATTTATATCAAGATATATGCTCATTTTAACACCTTTGAAGTTATATGTTTCCCATAAACTATCTCTGAGGTTGTACATAGGGTTGGGATGATTTTAACTCTATTTCCCATGATAGAATAAGGCACTAATTTATTCATTATTTGGATTATGGTTATTCAGTTTATTGTTTAAAGTTATGTGACATCTTATCCATCTGTTCTTTTCCATTTATACATATTTTCTAAACATTCCTTCAATTACTCAAAGTATTTCATTTTTGTAGTTTATGATATACTGCTTTCAGTTAGATTTATTTCAAGTACCTTTTCTATACTTGAGAGAGAGGATTTGAGGTGTGTTCTATCTGCTATAAAAATCCTTAAGACTTCAAGGATAAGTATAAGGTATAGGCTTACCAGCCTTGGTTCTACAGAGATAGAATTGTAAAAGGTTCAACCTTGCCTTGGTTGAATCTTGTTAGTTGGCCAAATCATTTGAGTTTCCCAGGATTAGATTGGTCTGTCCATAGGAAATCCAATCTGTAGATTTGAGCACCAAAAGATTGTCGACTCTGCTAGGGAATTGTCTATGAAAGATAGCATTGAAGATTACCTGGAAGCTCTGGTGATTATTTAAGACTCTACTGGGAGAAAGAACTTAGGGGACAGTAAGTATTTTCCTTCTGACAAGAAGGTGGTGACTCTATTTAATAAATTATTTCAGTCAGTGACTCTACTGAGGGAGAAGACTCACAAGGAGATGGTGGATATTTTTTCTAAATGTCTCAACCATCTCAGACAAAAATATTTATTCCAGATGGCATCATGCCATTGGATTTCAATAATCTTGATTATAGACCTAGTAAGTTACCTTGAATACTTTCACAACTTGTACCGAAGTTCCATGAGATTTGCGTAGAGGATCAGGTGATGAATTTATTTTTTAGGGCTTTAAAGGATTATGTGAGGGAAGCATATGAATTATTACCTACATTGATTATATCACCATGGAGGAAGTTTGAGAAATGGTTTCTTGATGTATTTCATTATGCATGTGAACAAGACAACATGTGCTATGAAAGGTTTGAAGACCAAAGTTGTAGAATGGAAGAGGATCTTAATATATCTCCACTTGATGTATTCTTTAGTTTGCAGAGATTGAGGGGGAGTCTACACCACATTTTTTTGTAAGGATGGAAAGAATTTATAACAAGATACCATTGAACATCATACCCCCACGCAAGGAATCCATAAGAAAATTTCATGAGTTAGGAATCTCACCAAATAACCATGATCTAAAGCTTTTCTTTCAACTATTAAAAGAAGATGATGGAGACAGAGCAAAGGAAGCTTATGATCAGATTAAACAAGGCCTTTTGCTTGATGGAAATCTCAGTGATGAAGAAGAAAACATGTAGGGTGAAAATCATAATTATATTATGGAAGAAGAATCTTATATGTCTCCATTGGATGAATTCTTCAATTTGGAATGATATGAAGGTGAACATGTAGTACATTTGTTCATGATAATGATAAAGATTTATCAGGATATGCCTTCAAATGTCAAGCCTCTTGGAAGGTAATTAATGGATAAACTTCGTGAGTTGGGAATGTACCATGATTCTCAACTGAGAGTTTTTATTGATCAAATAGGTGAGGAATTGAGGGAAGAAAAGGATGAATATAGGGAAGAATTTAAAAGTTCTCTAGATTTGAATACAACTGAAGTCTGTGATCAGACTAAAAGGGCTCATGTACATGAAAAGAATAATAACATGGAGGAAAAGAATTCGGATCAGATTGAAGAGGATATTGTACATGGTGAGATTTTTATGGAGGAAGATATCAATGATCATGATGATGAGGGAGAAAATATTCTTAGTATAGAAGAAACTTCATCTTTGTTAGACATGGAATATCAAAAACATGTTGAGAAGAGCGGTCAAATTTTTTTCTCAATCCACCACAGTAAACAAGTTAATGGATCAACATATATTCAAAAGGTACTAGATCAAGAATATAAATATTTCCAATAATTAAATAATGGAGATGAAATAGAACATCATATAGTGCATAAACAAGAGGAAGTTTCAGATGAAAGTTCTCATGAAGATATGCCCAAACTTTCTATGTTCTTGAATCCATTGTCTGAAGAGGAAGTAGAGGAAGATATGTCTATGTCTTTGAATCTATTATTAGAAGAATATTTTCCATGCCATCAATTCCATCAACATCATGATAAAGACAGTGGACCTAGTGATCATTTTGAAGATGATGAAACTCAAAATATGAATGAGGAAGTGCATTCAGAAGGTGAAATATCTTTCATTTCATCTTTTGAGCAAGAGTTGTATCAGGCTTGTGAAGATGAGATTAAATCAGCCAAGCATAATGATGGGAATGTGTTGGAGAATAATACAGAGAACTATCCAAGTATCCTACCTGATCAGATTCTTGATATAAGAGAAGTAATAGTTCCTGAATATGATCTAGCTTCAAAAAATTTATGTGAGGAGAAACAATATTTGGAGAATGGGAATGGGGAAGATTGTGTGCCAGGAAATGTCCAAGCAGAAAAAATTAATTTAGATACTTGTATGACTGATCAAATTCATAGGGATCCTCCATTTAGTAAAGAACATATCGCACCTGATGATTTCTTAAAGGAAAAACCCAAATCAAAAGCCAAAGACTGCATTGATGAAGTGGAACCAATAAGTATTCTCTATAGGGATGATACATCTAATACAAAAAGGGATTAGATGTTAGGGCTAAATAATTCTGAAACTTGTCTATTTTCAAATATTCTAGTTGATAAGGAAAAGGAATGATATAATATCATTTTAAAGAGATTCAAAGTGTTGCATGATCAGAATCAGATCTTTGACAGAGGAAAAGAATAATATTCAATTTGGGAGCCAAGGGCTACCAAATTAAGTTTAGACAAATATTTTATGAAGAGGATAATAAACTAATGGCTTTCTTCTCTAGAGATAATTGGGATCTCTCTATGCTCATAGGGAGCATACTTCCCTAGAAAGAGCATGTTGGAGCTCTAAATTTTTGGCAAAATTTGGAGTCCTATATAGTGATAAAACTCTAAAAAATGGCATCCTAAACTCTGTGCCCAATAATTAATGATATGATGGAGTACATGAAATAGGATACAAAAATATATTACTTTTCAATTAAAATTTCTGGGATTAAGGAAGGAAGCTCTGTGATAGGAACAATCAAAATTCTATAAGCGAAGGTTTCAGAGATGCTGGAATTTCAACCTTCTGTAAAGATGATGTCGACAAAGAATGAAAATGATCAAACATTGCAAATCTAAAATAGACCCAGTTTAGAAAAATCAAATTTCCTATCTCCAATAGAAATCTTATGTTCATATAATTTGTTTTGGATTTTCGGCCAAAGCCAAATCCAAAAGATAGGTAGTTATTAGTTAATTTATTGATTAGTTTTTTCAAAAGAAGTTTTTAAATTTTAACATAGGTTCATGTCTCTTCACCCTAAAGGGGTGTGAAAACTATTCATCCACACATATATGTGGTATAAAATATAAACAAATAGATACAATAAGATTCAATATTTTACAGATTGGGTAATTGGATCAACAACTTGTAACATGAACTTGAATGTACCATTTTTTCAAAATCAATAAAGATAAGTGCTTTTTCTTTCATCTGCAAGAACTGATTGAATTTCATTTTCGATTAGTCCCTTGGATAAATAATTTTGATTTTCTTCAAAGTGATAGTTAGATGTTGCATACTTTTGATTAAATTTACAACAATTTTATTAATTGGTCTTTTCATCTTGCATGGTTAAATTTAATTGGTTTTTGGCCATAATCAATCAGTCTGCCATTTGAAAAGTTAAATTCAATTGAAATAGTTGTAGATTTATCTTAAGATATATGCTCATTTTAACACCTTTGAAGTGATATGTTTCCTACAAACTGTCTCTGAGGTTGTACATAGGGTTGGGATGATTTTGACTCTATTGCTTGTGATAGAATAAGGTACTGATTTATTCATTATTTGGATTATGGTTATCCAATTTATTGTGTTAAAGTTTTGTGACATCTAATCCATCTGTTCTTTTCCATTTATACATATTTTCTAAACATTCCTTCAATTACTCAAAGTATTTTAGTTTTGTAGTTTATGATATATTTCTTTCAATTAGATTTCTTTCAAGTGTCTTTGCCATACTTGAGAGAGAGGATTTTAGGTGTGTTTTATCTTCTATAAAAATCCTTAAGACTTGAAGGATAATTTTAAAGTATAGGCTTACCAGCCTTGGTTCTACAGAGCCAGAATTGCAGAAGGTTCAACCTTGCCTTGGTTGAATCTTGTTAGTTGGCCAAATCATTTGGGTTTCCCAGCAGTAGATTGACATGTCCATAGGAAATACAATCTCTTGATTTGAGAACCAACACATGCAATTCTTTGGGATTACAAATCTAGAGAACGCTTCAAACACATAAGAAAAGTGATTCTTTTAAAGCACCAAATCTGAAGTGTTATTTAATTACAAAATACAGACATGATAGTTTTGAAAGACACAAAGTCTTCGACAAGTGTCCTGCATCAAACTCATTAGTATCTTATGATTTTTTCTTCATTTACAATGTCCTGCAAACCACTGTTAGGATGTAATCAAAAGATAAGAATCAAGAACAACAAAGCCAAAGATTGGTCAGCGTTAGAAAATTTATAAAATCAGAAAAAATGATTGTAAATTTAGAAATTAGATGAAAAATCATGCACTTTAAAAAAAATTCCACTCAAAAATATTACCGTATGAGCCCAACAAGGCTCCGAAGATGCAAAACAGAGGATTAGACAAGTACAGTGATCAAAATCTATAATTTCTGATAAATATGGAAACCAAAACCAAAAACTAATCCCAACCCATTAATCTTCAAGAAATTCTACCCAAAATAAAAAATAAAAAAAATTGCTTGAAAAAAGGACTTAAAATGAGCAAGTTATGGTCCTCTGAAGATAGATTGCAAAATCAAAACGCTCAATGGTGAAGGCGGAGAATTTTTGACCCCTACTGATGTCACCAAATCACTGTATTAAATTTGATGGTTTCTTGGCCATCATAGAAGGCCATGCAGAGTGATGGTTTGACGACCGTCAAATTTAACACAGTAAAAAAATCCAATTTTTTTCAGGTTTTGTTTTCAAAAAATTAGCCTCAGGCTGCATGTAGAAGGTCGTACGGCCTGTTTGGGAAAAGGAATTTTTTTCATAGATTTGACTTTCATTGGATATGGGCGAGTTCATAGTTGTTTTCAACTGAAACGATGATTCAGACACGATGGTGTAGTCAGATTTGGCTCAAAAAGAGATGTGGATAAGCTTTGGCTCAAAAGGAGGTTCAAGCCCCATGGTGGGCACCAAAAATGTGCATACAAAATTGTGTCAGATACCTACAGCTACAAACACACACTTCAATGAACCATTACGGGGTTAGCTACATAGAAAATGATAAAATTAGAAGACTGAAATGCCCAAGGCTAACTGACATCATCTCATTGCCTTCTAGTAGGCAAGAGTTTGAATCTTTCTCTCAGTTTATTGAAAGAAAAAATGACTACACCAAATCCTAAATGAAGGATTTGAAAACTAAATGAAATGATTATTCTAGGTGATATGCAAACTGAAATGTTTTTGTTCTTTTCAAAGCCCAAATTGAAAGTGCTCTAGATTATAAAGTTTGCATGCAACTAACAAAAAAATAATTAACAAATTTAAGTATTTGAAACTAAGAATGCAAAATGCTTGAATGCTTTGAATGCTAAAAATAGTATAAAAATGATAGCTAAAACTGGGACCCTTTGAGAATAAAATGGAGTTATCTTTTATAGAAAATCTCTCCCAAATCGACGGTCAAGATTAGAGGAAATGAGTGGCTCAGATTTGATTTGAGGAAGCACAATCCATGTGCAAGCAATTTGATTGGTCGAAAGATTCAGCCTTTTTTGAAACTTCCAAATTGATTTTCAGTTAACAAATTTGTTTCCAAAATGATAAATAGATAAGATTAAGTTAACTGAATAAAACAAATTTGTTTCCAAAATGATAAAATATAATAAGATTAAGTTAACTAAATAAAATAGATTTATTTCCAATTCAAAAATCAGTTGATGACATCATATGCATTTTTAAAGATTTAATTGATTTTAAATGCACATTTTGTTTTTATTAATTAATTTAATTCCTTTTTTGAATTTTATTGACAATTTAATAATTTTATTTAATTAATATATTAGAATATCAATTAAATAATTAACTTAAATTTTATTTGTCAATATATTATATTTATAAGAATTAATTAATTAATCAAGTATGATGATTAATTAGGACCTAGGATTCAAGTTAGATTAGCTTGAAATTGATGAATTGCATGTTTGATTTAGGACTTAGAATTATCAAGATTAGGGTTTCTTGATATGAGACTGAGATTATTGGTCTAGGGTTTAGGTGACCACATTTAGGTCATTACAATGGTGTCCTATCACCCCTTAAGACACCTTAATGTGTGCTAGGACCCCTAATATGTGTTCTTAGGGTTCGTAAGGGTTAGTAAGGTGTCTTAAGGGGTTGTAGGACATATTAATGCATCCTACGACCCCATATGACCCCTTACGGCCCCTAAGGAAGCCTAAGAGTACATATTAGGGATTATAAGGTGTCTTAAGGGGTCCTAGGACCCATTAATGCATCCTACAACCCCTTACAACTCCTTAGAAAGCCTAAGAGTTCATTTTAGGTAGCGTAAGGGGTATTATGGAGTCCTAAGACACATTAATGTGTCATATCACCCCTTAAGAGACCTTAATGTGTAATAGGGCACCTAAGCTATATTCATAGGGACCCTAAGGGGTCGTAAGTTGTCTTATGGGGTCCTAGGAAACATTAATGAATTCTACAACCTCTTATGATCCCTCAACCCCTTAGGAAGCCTAAGAATACATATGAGGGTTTGTAAGGGGTCTTAAGGGGTCCTAAGACATAGTAATGTGTCATGTGATCCCTTAATACCTCTTCATGTGTACTACGAACCCTAAAATATATTCTTAGGGCTCCTAAGGGGTCCTAGGACTCATTAGAGTGTCCTACAATCCCTTATGATGCCTTACAACCCATTAGAGTACATCTTAGGGGTTGTAAGGGGTCTTATGGGGTCCTAAGACAAATTGATGCGTCCTATGACCCCTTAAGACATCTTAATGTGCAATAAGACCCTTAAGATGTATTATTAGGGTTCTTAAGGGATTGTAAGGTGTCTTAAGGGGTTCTCCAACACATTGATGTGTCATACAATTCCTTATGACATGTTACGACCCCTTAGGAAGCCTAAGAGTACATCTTAGGGGTCTCAAGGGGTATTATGGTGTCCTAAGGCATGTTAATGTGTCATATGACCTCTTAAGATAGCTTAATATATACAAGGACTCCTAAGATGTATTCTTAGGGTTCTTAAAGGGTCATAAGTTTTCTTAAAGGGTCCTAGGACACATTAATACATCCTATGACCCCTTATGACCCCTTAGGAAGCCTAAGAGTACATATTAGGGGTCATAAGGTGTCTTAAGGAGTCCTATGACCCATTAATGCATCCTACAATCCCTCATGACCCCTTACAACCCCTTAGGAAGCCTAAATGTACATCTTAGGGGTCATAAGGTGTATTATGGTGTCCTAAGACACATTAATGTGTCATATGACCCCTTAAGACACCTTAATGTGTACTAGAACCTGTAAAATATATTTTAGGGTTCCTAAGGGGTTGTATGGTGTCATAAGAAGTCCTAAGACACACTAATACATCCTAGGACCCCTTATGACCCCTAACGACCCTATAAGAAGCCTAAGAGTACATCTTAGGGGTATTAAGGTGTATTAAGGGGTCCTAGGAACCATTAATGCATCCTACAACCCAGTATGACCCATTACGACCCTTTAGGAAGCCTAAGAGTACATCTTAGGGGTTGAAAGGGGTCTTATGGTGTCCTAAGATACATTAGTGTGTCCTATGACCCCTTGAGACACCTTAATGTGTACTAGGACCCCTAAGATGTATTTGTAGGGTTGCTAAGGGGTCATAAGGTATCTTAAGGGGTTCTAGGACACATTAATGCATCATACGACCCCTTATGACCCATTACGATCCCTTATAAAGTGTAAGAGTATATCTTATGGGTCGTAAGAAATCTTAAGGGGTCCTAGGACTCATTAATGCATCATAGGACCCCATATGACCTCTTACAACCCCTTAGGAAGCCTTAGACTACATCTTAGGCATCTTAAGGGGTCATAGGATGTCCTAAGATACATTAATGTGTCTTATGACCCCTTAAGACACCTTAATGTGTAATATGACCCCTAAGATGTATTCTTAAGGATCCTAAAGGGTTGTAAGGTGTGTTAAGGGGTCTTAGGACACATTAATGTGTCCTACAATCCCTTATGACCCCTTATGATCCCTTAGAAATCCTAAGAGTATAACTTAGGGATCATAAGTATCTTAAGGGGTCCTAGGGCCCATTAATGCATCTTCTGACCCCAAATGACCCCTTACAACTCCTTAGGAAGCCTATGATTACATGTTAGTGGTCGTAAGGGGTCTTATGGTGTCCTAAGACACATTAATGTCTCCTATGACTCCTTAAGACACCTTAATGCATACTAGGACCCCTAAGATGTATTCTTAGGGATCCTAAGGGGTAGTAAGGTGTCCTAAGGGGTCCTAGGACACATTAATGTGTTCTAAGACCTCCAATGATCCCTTGACCCATTAGTATGCCTAAGAATACATCTTAGGGGTTATAAAGGGTCTCAAGGGGTCCTAGGAAATAGTAATGTGTCTTATGACTCCTTAAGACCCCTTAACATTTACAAGAACAACTAATATGTATCCTTAGGGTTACTAAGGGGTACAGAGGTGTATAAAGGGGTCCTAGGACCCATTAATCCATCTTATGACTTCTTACAACCCCTTACGACCTTTTAAGAAGCATAAGAGTACATATTAGGGGTCCTAAGGGGTCTAGGACACATTAATATGTCCTATGACCCCTTAAGACACCTTAATGTGTAATAGGACCTCTAAGATATATTCTTAGTGTTCATAAGGGGTCGTAAGGTGTCTTAAGGGGTCCTAGGACACATTAATGCATCCTACAACCCCTTATGAGCTGTTACAACCCTTTACAAAGCCTAAGAGTAGATCTTAGGGGTCGTAAGGGGTCTTATGGTGTCCTAAGAAACATTAATGTGTCCCATGACCCCCTAAGACACCTTAATGTGTACTAGGTTCTTAAGGGGTCATAAGGTGTCTTAAAGTGACCTAGGATACATTAATGCATCCTACGACTCCTTATGACCCCTTACAACCCCGTAAGAAGTCTAAGAGTACATCTTAGGGGTTGTAAGATGACTTAAGGGATCCTATAACCCATTAATGTGTCCTACAACTCCTTATGACCCCTTACGACCCCTTAAGAAGCCTAAGAGTACATCTTAGGGATTGTAAGGGGTCTTATGATGTCCTAAGACACATTAATAAGTCCTATGACCCCTTAGTGTATTAGGACCTTAAGATGTATTATTAAGGATCCTAAGGGGTTGTAAGGTGTCTTAAGGGGTCCTACAACACATTAATTCATCCTACAACCCCTTATAACCCCTTATGACTCCTTAGGAATCCTAAGAGTATATCTTAGGGGTCTTAAGGTCTCTTATGGGGTCCTAGGACCCATTAATGCATCCTAAAACCCCTTATGACCCCTTAGGAAGCCTAAGAGTACATTAGGGGTCATAGGGGTCTTATAGGGTCATAAGAAACATTAATGTGTCCTATTACCCATTAAGACATCTTAATGTGTACTAGGACCCCTAAGATGTATTCTTAGGGATCATAAGGGGCTGTAAGGTGTCTTAAGGGGTCCTAGGACACATTAATGCATTTTACGACCTCCTATGACCCCTCAAGCCCTTAGGAAGCCTAATAATAAAACTAAGGGGTCGTAAGGGCACTTAAGGGGTCCTAGCACATAGTAATATGTCCTATGAACCCTTAATAGCCCTTCATGTGTACTACAACCCCTAATATGTATTCTTAGTGTTCCTAAGGAGTACTAAAGTGTCTTAAGGGGTCCTAAGACCCATTAATATGTCCTACAACCCCTTATGACCCCTTACAACCCCTAAATAAGCTTAAGAGTACATCTTAGGGGTCGTAAGGGGTCTTATGGGGTCCTAGGACACACTAATGTGTCCTATGATCCCTTAAGACACCTTAATATGTAAGAAAACCCCTAAGAAGTATTCTTAGGGTTCATAAGGGGTTAGAAGGTTTCTTGATGGGATCTAGGACACATTAATACATCCTATGATGCCTTATGACCCCTTATGACCCCTTAATAAGCCTAAGAGTACATCTTAGGGGTCGTAAGGGGTCTTATGGTGTCCTAAGACACGTTAATGTGTCCTATGACCCCTTAAGACACCTTAATGTGTACTAGGACCCCTAAGATGTATTCTTAGGGTTCCTAAGGGGTCTTTAGGTGTCTTAAAGGGTCTTAGGACACATTAATGCATCCTACAACCCATTATGACCCCTTACAACCCCTTAGGAAGCCTAAGAGTACATCTTAGGGGTCGTAAGGTATCTTAAGGGGTCTTAGAACCCATTAATGCTTTCTACAACCCCTTATGACCCCTTACAACTCCTTAGGAAGACTAAGAGTAAATCTGAGGGGTTATAAGGTATCTAATGGTGTTCTAAGACACATTAATTTGTCCTATGACTTCTTAAGACACATTAATGTGTACTAGGACCCCTAAGATTTATTCTTAGGGTTCTTAAGGGGTTATAAGGTGTCTTAAGGGGTCCTAGGACATTCTAATGCATCCTAAAACCCCTTATGACCCCTTATGATGCCTTACGACCCCTTAGCAAGTCTAAGAGTACATCTTAGGGGTCTTATGGTGTCCTAAGATACATTAACGTGTCTTATGACCCCTTAAGACACCTTAATGTGTACTAGGACCCCTAAGATGTATTCGTACGGATCCTAAGGGTTCATAAGGTGCCTTAAGGGGTCCTAGGAGATATTAATGCATTCTACAACCCCTTATGATCCATTGACCCCTTAAGAAGATTCGTAATACATCTTAGGGGTCGTAAGGGGTCTTAAGGGGTCCTAAGACATAATAATATGTCCTATGACCCCTTAAGACCCCTTAATGTGTACTAAGACTCCTTATATGTATTTTTAGTGTTCCTAAGGGGTACTAAAGTGTCTTAAGGGATCCTAAGACTCATTAATGCATCATACCACCCCTTATGACCCCTTAGGAAGCCTAAGAGTATGTATTAGGGGTCATGAGGGGTACTAAGACACTTTAATGTGTCCTATGACACACACACAAACCTCTCTCTCTCTCTCTCTCTCTACGGCAGTAAAAAATATTCCTATATTTGAAACCCAAATTGTGAAAGCCATGGCAATCACAAAGGGCTCCAAATAGGCTCCTCCGTCAATGTTTCTGCAACTTCGTACATAGAAGCAACTCAAAATAGGTTAAAGTTGTACTTCTTAAATATAAAATTACAATTAAGCCATTTTTTATAAATTAAAAATATTTAATATAGATTAAATTATAATATATATTATATAATATCAGATAATATAATATATGTAATATATTATAAATAATCTAGATCATATAATAAAATATGATATTATATATATATATATATATATTCTATAAAATAACATATAGTATATATGTGAAGAATGGGGGAATAAATTTACACAACATATCAGGTATCTGATGTTTATCGGGTATCCAATAATATCGGGTACCCAATAACTATTAGGTAACTGATAATTTTTTATACATGTTACCTCTAACACAACCAGCAATTTGGTTTGGGATTTGCATTGGGTTTTGGCTTTGGGATGCCAAACCTTCATGGTAAACCCCAAAAAAGTGTTTTCCCTTATTCCTTTGATTTCTAGACTTTGACCATGTAGCTGACGAAGTTTTTTCATTTGAATTCAATGAAACAAAAAGGGTTTCTTAAGGATATTATCAACTTTCCATCAATATAATTGCTGTCGAATTTTGAGTTCAGTAAGTAATTATTACTTATTTTCTAATTGAGTTACCTCTAAAGTCTTGATTGAAAGATTGATTGAAAAATAACTATAACTTTCACATGATATAACCTTTCTAAAATCTGAAACATGCGTCAAATTCTATGCTTCACCTACTACAAGAGAAAGTTTTTTTCTAATTTTTTTTTATTCTGAAAAAGTTGTAGCCGAAAATTCACAATCAATTATTTACTTAGAAAAAAATTACAAAAAAATATGTGTCACATCCGGGAATGAAGCTACTACTTATATCTAGAATCTTGTAAAAAATATTATCATTTGATTGTGATTAAGGTGGTCAGACATATGCCTACTTCTTATCTTTTTCGTGAAATTTTTGTACTACCGCATTGAAATCTACAATTTTCACCAATTAGATTCTTTTTCTTCAGAAAAGAGCTAGTATTTTATAAAATATATTCATTTTCCTATAAATTTTATTCTTACAACTTTTTGGCATAAGGTTGATAACTTGCTCAACTTTTTACATCAAGTTGACTAACCCTGGTTTGCTAATTTTTCATTGCCACTTAAGGCCATAGCTTGGTATACCATGATCCTACACATACCCATGTCTCATAACAAAAAAATCATACATAAATCCTCTCAGAAGCATAATTCCACAAAAGGGAGATCAATTTCTGACATTAACCATCAAACACACAAGCACACTCAACTGACATAGAACCAAGAGTTCAAATAACGATAGTTCAAAATTGCAGAAATCTTCTAATTAATTATAATCTTAAAAAAATACCACAAACATAAAAATTATCTAATTTCAATACTCATAGCATTCCAAACATGACCAAAAACTAATTTTGGAGGCCACATAAATCAAGGACCTTCGAAAAATGCTCAAAAAATAAACTTGGAGTCTCACATTTCTAAGAAAACCCTTTGGTTCCCACATGCACAATATCCCTAAAATCTAATATAATTCCTGTTCCAAAATAGAAAAACATATAAAATGTATAAAATCCCGAACATGAAAGGAATTGAATCAAACATGTGGGGGAAAGTATTGAATTCACCCAACTAAACATAAGAAACCAACATGAAATAATTCAATTTAGAAACAAGGAGGTTAAACAAATTCATCCCTCGCACAATGGAAAAAACTAAGAATGGAAGAAGAATTTCCACACACCGCAAAATCAACCAAGATCATGGGCAATGTAGAGAAAATTTGACTTGAATCCAATGAGACACTACCCACAAAAATATGGCAAGTGATTCAAACCCAATAAATAAATCAATTTTCTCTCCAAAATGGTTTTTGAGCAAAATACAAATTCCAAAGTCCACCCGTGTGAAAAGAACTCATTTCCACAATAAAAGGGCACTTTTTCCCCAAAGTGAAAAAAGATGAAATAAAACCACAAAAAATCAAATAAATTGAAACCAATAAAATAACCTAAAACCCTCAATGGATTAGTTAATCAATCCCAATTAAATGGAATACCACTATGACAAATTTGTCAGTAAGTATAAAATAACTACATAACATTTAAAATCAAAATTTAATCTAAGTAACTCAACTGTGACAACTATAGATAATTGACAATGCATAGACACTCATAGGTGTAAGTTACAATATGCAATTGAGATCCAAACTTTACCCATACAATAACTAAAGGAATAGAAATACAATTATGGATACATTATCCATATAGGAACGATATTGGCTAAATGACAAGAACAACCAATGTAATTATCTCACGTACCACTATTAAGGATAAGACACACTTAGACTTGTGAAACCAGGTGGAGTCGATGTCTAGTACCTTCCATCATTAAAACATACACTCATATATTGTAGCTACTCACATGATAAATAGTCAAAGCATGTTTATAATAATTTATAAATAAAACTAATGAAAATACATTTTAATGGTGTAATCATTCTTATGTATTCAAATGTTACAAAATCATTCCTTTCATATTTAATCCTCAATAAACAACATAAATAATCATTTCATTTGATCTAAATATTCAAACAATATTTTACGGTCACTAAGAGCATATATCAAATAAATCCATGAACCAGATAATAACCAAGCATGGTAATGCATAATATCTCAGTGACCACTAACACATACATCAGTGAATCAATCATAACATCTCAATAACCACTAGCACATACATCAATAAATCTTATGAAATCACATATATACAAACATAATCAAAATATCCTCAACTATAAATAAATTAGATATCTTCATATAACATAACGTCACATCATAGTAGAGTCATCTTACATATACATTGAAAGCATAAGTATAATATGTCTTCTACATTGACAGTGATATCTATATGAATACAATAATGTATTATAACTAGGTGCATCTCACAATGCCAATACAAAATCATAACAAAAGAATAGTTATAGAATTACATAAAAGAATCTAGCATCCCAAATTAGGTATGCAACAAGCATTGCACAAAGGTTCTCACCAAAAAATATAAGGAAATAAGCAAATTGATAATGCAACAACATAATCTAGATCACCAAGAAGGCACCAATGCCTCACAAGTCCAATATGACCATAAAACATATGTATATATCCATCCAAGCTTAAGGTAAACATAACCAATAACATAAAGCCACAACGAGGCATCCATAGTGAATTCAAGGCATCACAAAAGAGTTCTCTTCCAGCTACATAGAGGCACCACCACAGACATGTTTCCAAAACTGTATCCAAAAGGATGTCATGTAGGAATCAAATGAAAGAGGTACTACATGTAATGTCCCCAAATTGATAGAGAATAAAGTATTTATGTTAATTAATTATATTTGGGTTCTGATCGATTTAGTTTATCTCAGGCCCATCTTTTATTTTAGTGTAGGTGTTTCCGTGTCAGATTTATTTTTGCACCTCAGGAGTTGTCCAATGGGTATTTATGACCGACATGTAGGATGTATTTCTTATGTTGAGTTTTGGATATTTTATTTGTAATTGTGAATTCCTGTTGGTATTTTGTTGTCTTCCATTTTGGAGGTGAAATACCCTCCCTATTTGGTAATTTGTAGTTTCAGTGGGATTCAACCCTCACCCTACTCTACTTGTTCTTTGGTTATGAATCTGGAAAATCTGAAGCTATCAATTATTAATATTAATTACTCTTATAAGTACTTGTTCCCAAATTGTTCTCAATACTAAAGTTCCTTATGGTGTATATTAAATAGATATGATCATATCAAAGGCTAGAGACCCCTTAGACACCATTCTACATTGTACAACCTCACCCCAGAGTGTACAAACCTCAAATTCAATCTGTACGACCTGTAACTCACTATCGTACGACCTCCTTGCATAATCGTATGGCCCACTCTGCTACACACAGCCCTACCGTATGGTCTCCCAATTATACCATAAATTCTCCCTATTCCTACTGTACAGACTCTTTGTATCTACCATACAGAGTCTCTATGCCTTCCTTACAGACTCTATGTGCATCACAACAACTATTATATGGTCCCTTTGCTACCCATCCCTACTGTAGGGACTCAAAAATATGAACATTGTTGGTGAATTTCTTATAATTTATTTTGAGTGGTTTGGGGACATTACAGTAGTATCAGAGCTAGTGATATTGCCACCTTGTTGGGATGATTGAGACATTTTGGGATCTGAATCACACTATGATGCCTAGTAGTGATGAAGAGTGGTAGTTGAAGGCACTACAAAAGATAGGAAAGGAGATCAGTGATTGTATTAACCTTCCTCTAGATATATTGGAAGTTTTTTTGGGTAAGGTGGACCAATCACCTTCAAATTTTTTATAGAATATCCTTTCTCTAATTAAGGTCACCTTAAAACAACCCAGTTTGTTGAGACACCATGATAATGAAATCATGTTGGCCGCTGCAGCATGTCTAAGCGAGATTTTTAGAATCTTGGCTCCTCAAACACTATACAACGATGACGCCATGATAGATATATTACACTTGATGGTTGACAAATTTTAGATCCTAGATGACATTAGTAATGATCCAATTGGCAGGAGATTTATAATATTGTATAACTGTGCAAAGGTAAAAGTAAGTAGCCTCCTCTTAGATCTACATTTGAAAGACTTGATCTATGATATGTTTCATCATTTCTTAGTCATAATCAAGGAACATCATGACACTAAGGTTTTGGTTGGTATAGAGAGCCTTATGATTTCTTGCATTGAAGAGATTGAGCAAATATCCCAACCTATCATATCAATGTTATGGGGTGTTTGCAAACTTGAGTGTGTTCCTTCTATGGTGGCATGTAGATTGGTAAATAAAGTATTCAAGAATTGTGAAGAAAAATTAATATCTCAATTACACAAATGGAAGAAAGTTGGTGATGACATTTCAGATGATGCATTACATAAGGAAGATGAAGGCATGATCACTGTAACACCCAAAAATTGGCATTATGCAACCCTAACCAATTTTTTTGCATTTGTCATTCTTCTGAATCATCAAAGTCCTATTGTACTAGGCAATTCTGAGTTTTGACTGACTCTACTCGACCTGAGTGTCAAATGCAAAAAACCCTAAATCTGTATTAATCATACATCATATTTAATTCCTAAATATCTATTTGGCTAAACAAACCCTATGATCAAATTAATTTAATTAATAAAGTCCTAGCACTTTAATTAAATTAAATTCACCCTCTTTAGCTGAGACACATGAAAAGGAATTAAATAATATTTAATTATTAAATAAATATCCTTATTTTCAATAATTGAATTTAATATTCAGATAATTGAGAAAAATTAATTATGAGGTCATATTTATTTAATTAATTGGATATTCTATCAAAAATATTTCTTTATTCAGAAATGGAAACTTTGAATTTATTGTGCTTTAAAGAGAAATAAAACAATTTAATTCAAATAAAATAATGTTAAATCAAACAGAGAAAACAGTTAAAACAGGAAGAAAACAATTTATTGAATTATTTTCAATAAAGCTTTCTATTTTTAACTGGCTTTTCTAGTTGTTTTATTTCAAAAATAGGAAAGTTTCTATTCTGATCCTCTCAGAGTCTATAAAAGAACTCTCATTCTTCATTCAAACCCCCTGAACACTTTACTCAAAACTGCATTGTTAGAATACTGAATTGTTGTCTCATTTTCTTGCTAATATCATATAGATTAACTTCATTTTGCAAATAAGATAGTTTCAATTTCTAGACTAAATTGCATTTGAAATCATGTCTTAGCTTAATCTCTCATATTTCATTTCTTAGCATAATCTTGCATTGCATTGTATTTATCATGTCAAATCCTTCGTTCTTAGATTGGTCCATGGTTGTGAGACTCTCATCCCGAGAGAAATTTCAAAAACCCCATCTAGATAGAAGGCAACAGGTCGAATCATGCAAACAGGTAGAATGAATAACTCATATTCAGTCTTGTTTGTACCTGGTGAAGAAGGACTATGTTGAAGTGTGTGTTTGATTACAAAGGCCAAAATTAACACATACATTTCTGGCGCCCACTGTGGGGCAGGTATATTTTCTATCTGGCCTCATTTCATTTCATAATTTCACTTTTCTGCATTCTGTCCGTATTTCTGTACAGTTTCTGTTTTAATTTCGCGCGAACTTTCTCTACGTTTCGCGCGAACTTTTTAGTTCTTCGCATGGCTTAGAAAAGTTCTTCGCGCGATCTGGAATACTCTGTCGCGTGAAATTACAATCCAGAGTTTTATTTTATATTTCATTGCCTCAGTTTTCTAACCACCTTCTATTTTTTGACATCTGTGATTTTCTGATTTATCTTTTGAAAGAGCATAACAGTGGTTTGCAGGACGTTGAGACAAAGAAAAGCCATTATAAACTTCTAACATGTTTATTGCAGGACACTGATACGAAGAAACGCATTTCAAACTACTAATGGATTTCATTACAGGACGTTTGTTGAAGACCTTGCTTGTTTTCACAATTTCTTTTATCTGTTTTTAGTAATTAAAACACACTTCGGTTGGTGCTTAAAATGAATCATTGCTTTGCGTGATTGAAGTATTTTTTAGATTGTAATCCTAAGAACTACATGAACGTATCCTCTCCCCTCATCTTTATGGATCTTGGGTGTAAGAGAAATTCATGTGATTCTTCTAGAGTGGCTACCTCCAAAGAGCTTTAGCAGAGCCAGTGAGAGTGGATGCCCAACCGGTAACAGGCTAAAGCCAAGCCCTTCCAAACCGGTATACAAAAAATGCTATTGTGATTAATGTCACAATAGACAGGTGTGAATTCATTGTGGCAACCAAAATATCCTCCAGTACCCTAGTGGTGCATTAAAGTCCCGACATTGTTAAGGTGAAATCCTTGCTTTGGACGGATCGGGAGAGCTCCCTTTATTGGGAAAATGACTTGATCACAACCACCTGAACGGATGTCCTTACTACAAACTGTTGTTTTAGTTTTCCAAAAACCCTCTATCTGTTGGTGCGGAAGGTCAGAGACCGACTAAGACGCCCCACATTTTTATGGATTTTAGTAGAGATAACAGCCCTTTGGGAAGCAATTCCTTTGGGGTTCGAAGCTTGGTATGCCTGAGAAGTGAGTGCATATGTAAGGAGGAGCCCATGCTTCCAAGCTTCTAATTTATCCGCTAAGAGTAAGCGTAGCTAAACTTCGGTTCAAGTGGGGATTCAATAGATATTGTCCTAGCTATCCTAGGATTGTAATGTGCTTGTTCGGATACTACAAACATTTTGTTTAATGTGTTTTGCGTGGGTGTATCACTTGAACAATCAAAACTATCATCAAAACACACAAACTGTCAATCTTGAACATGTTCAACACAATCTGTAAACTGAATTATCTATCGGATTTCATCTTGGAAAATGCAAACTGGTCTTAACAATCTGATCCTGTAAACATACTTTTTTCAACATTTGCATAATTTCGCGCGAAGTTTGCAGAACTTCGCACGACCTGGTGAAAATCTTTGCGCGCTACAAAATTTTCTGTCGTGCGACATTCGGCATCAGTGTCACATTTCTATCAGTCATTTTTATTGTCCTTTGGTGTCTCTTTTCATGCAAAGTCAGCATTTCTTCACGTGGCCCAGTGAAAATCTTCGCGCGACACAGCATAATGTCGCGCAAAACTGTAGCCTTTTGTCAAAAATAACGAGCTTAAATTTGCACATCATTTATTCCTCAATCAAATCTAGTCTCTGATATGGGTTTGTTTTTCTGCCATCTATCTTCACACAGTCTAAAACTTAGTTTCTTGGGTTGAGAACTACGTGATTCTTGCTTAAATTGGTCTTGTCTCATGTCCTTTTGATCTCTTTCATTTGTGTCATCATGCCTTGTGTTGCAATAGTCATCTCTTGGCTTGTTTTAGCCTCATCTTAGACAATTTGCACCAAGGATACTTCACCTCTTGGCACTTTTGTGCAATCTTTGAGACAGTTTCAAGTTTGATCCTAGTTCACTTTCCTTGTTCAAAACTTTGTCTATGACTGTCACAACTCAAAGTGGCAAAACATTTCCTTCAATCAATCAATCTGAATCTGTACTTTCAACACCATTACCAGCTACATCTAGTGAGGAATCATCTTGATCTCCTTCCCCGGTATGATGACCTTCCAGTAAACGGTCATTTCCTGTGGATCTTAGTAAGGTTCAAAATCCTTTATTCCAAGAAGACCCAAATTCAGAGAATACTCAATCTTTTCATACCAAATCTTTACACCTTGAATCCTTGCATTCTAGCAAGATGGCAGATCATAACCAATCAGGTGGTGAGGTTAGCGGAAATGATCTCTTTAAAACTTGGGGTAAGTCCCATTCTGAAGACCCCCTTAATGATGTAGAAATTGAAATCACTCAAGAAGATATTGCAAGAGCCTGTTCTAACAAATATTTCCATAAAATGATGAGAATTCTACTAGCTGAAGAGAAAGAAAAATACATTCTTGAACTAGCCAATCAAGGGGCTAAGTTACCTTCTGATTATGCTATAGAAACTCTTGTTGAGAAAGAGGAAGA
>MU225664.1:1985479-1998322 GCA_018584345.1 Thuja plicata | reverse complement strand
AGATAGAAGGCAACAGGTCGAATCACGCAGACAGGCAGGATGAATAACTCATATTCAGTCTTGTTTGTACCTGGTGAAGAAGGACTATGTTGAAGTGTGTGGTTGATTACAAAGGCCAAAATTAACACATACAATCACAAGTTTGTTCTAGTCACATGAGTATTTGTAGATATAAGTGAGATTAGTGGTTCCAGACCATTCTTGGGAAATGATTTAATGAAATGATGACAAGGGTGTAGTAAGTTTGGGCATCGATGAGATTGATGATAGGAAGAAGAAGGAGGATCTTGGCCCAAAGAGAGGCTTGACCCAAAGGAGATCTTGGCCCTAAAGAGATCTTGGCCCGAAGGAGATATTGGTCTGAAAGAGGTTTCGGCCCAAAGGAGGACTCAGCTCAAAGGATATTTTGGCCTGAAGGGGAACTTGGCCTGAGGAGATCTCGGCCCTAAGGAAGGCTCAACCCAAAGAGGATCTTGGCCCTAAGGAATAATCTTCCCATAGGAGATCTCAGCCCAAAGGAAGTTCCAGCTGAAGGAGATCTTGGCCTGAAGAAGATCTCGACCTAAAGGAGATTTTGTCTTGAAGAAATACTCGACCCAAAGGAGATCTCGGTCCAAAGGTAGACTTGACTCGAAGGAGACCTCAGCCTAAAGGAAGACTTGGCCAGAAGGAGACCTCATCTTGAAGGAAGAATCTACCCGAAGGAGATCTTGGCCCGAAGCGAGTTTCAGCCGAAGGAGACTTTGTCCTGAGGGAGATCTCGACCCAAAGGAAATCTTGGCTCGAAGGAAGGCTTAGCCTATGGTAGATATCAGTCCGAAGGGAGACTCGGCTCAAAGGAAGACTCAGCCCAAAAGAGATCAAGGTGATCTCGGTCTGAAGGAAGCTTTGACCTGAAGGAAATCTCAGTTCAAAGGAAGACTTAGTCCAAAGGAGGACTCGACCCAAAGGAGATGAATGACTTGGAGAAACTGCTTTCTAGTGTTGAGGTGTAATTTTAGAGGTGGCAATATGCATGCCATGTTAGGGACAATCTACAAGAGAGCATGGATAATACTCTCGAATCAGATAGACAAAATCATGGTTCTTGAACACATCCTTTAAGGGGTGGTGAAGAGATCAACTCTATAGATGGATGTTTACAGTTGTCTGAATTTGGTGATTTCCCTTTGGAGACCAGCCTAACCACATTTTCTTCATATGAAGGACTTTTGAGTAGATAGAAAAAGATCTACTTGTGCAATATTGATGATGAGTATTGAATAGCTTGAAGGCTTTGGATCTGAGCATCGATGTGGTTTATGTTTAGATTTTATGGGATCCTAGTGACTTCGGACATAGCAATGTTTATATCAGAGTGACGAAGCAGAAGATTAATGATGGTTTAATCATCTTGACTAAATGTAACTATGTGCATGCAATACAGAAGTAGCATAGAGATTTCAACAGATACTACGACCAGCGTTTTCCCTTGGCTTGGGATCTGAGCTTCAATGTACTTAATGAATGGCTTCAGTGGGATCCTTGTGACTCTAGGGCACATGGAAACATTTATATCAGAGTGGCACAGTGAAATATTGAAGGAGATTTACTCTTCTCAATTACTTCCAGATGCATGCGCATGGACATGATACGACATGGGGGTTTCAATGGATACAGTTATCAATTTTTGCGGTTAGTTTGGGATCTTGGAGTTTTGATGACGGATTGCTTGAGGGCAAGCAATCTTTGGGCAGCGAGGATTTGTAATGTCCCCAAATTGATAGAGAATAAATAAATTAAGTTAATTAATTATATTTGGGTTCCCATAAATTTAGTTTATCTCGGGCCCATATTTTATTTTAGCATAGGTGTAGGTGTTTTCATGTCAACTTTATTGTGCACCTCAGGAGTTGTCCGATGGGTATTTATGACTGGCGTCTAGGATGTATTTCTTATGTTGATTTTTGGATATTTTATTTGTAATTGTGAATTCCTATTGGGATTTTTTTGTCTTCCATTTCAGAGGTGAAAGACCCTCCCTATTTGGTATTTTGGAGTTTTGGTGGGATTCAACCCTCACCCTACTCTGCGTCTTCTTTGGTTCTGGATTTGGAAAATCTGAAGCACTATCAATTATTAATATTATTTCATCTTGCAAGTACTTGTTGCCAAATTGTGTTGAGTACTAAAGTTCCTTATGGATTATATTAAATAGATCTAAGCATATCGAAGGCTAGAGACCTCTTGGACACCATTCTACATTGTATGGCCCTCACCCCATAGCTTATGACCCTCAACTTCACTTTGTATGACCTACAACTCCCTACCATACAACCTCCTTCCATAATTGTACGACCCACTCTGCTACACTCAGCACTACCGTATGAACTCCCAGTTATACCATATGGTCTCCCTGTTCCTACCGTATGATCTCCCTATTCCTACCATGGGGCTCCCTTTCCATACCATATAGACTCTCTGTCTCTACCATACAAAATCTTTGTTCCTTTAGTATGGGCTCTCTATGCATCAACAACTACCGTATGGTCCCTCTAATACCCAGCCCTATCGTACGGACTCAAAAATCTAAACATTGCTGGAGATTGTCTTATACTTCATTCTGAGTGTTTTGGGGATATTACACTATATGATCCCCCCCCAAGATCTAGGCTTACTCCTATATTAGAAATATGGTTAGAGATTAAGAAGCTAAGTCAATGAAAATAAAATAATATGTGCTTCTACACTTTTTCATTCAATACATCTACAATTATATAGGAGAGTCTACGCCTATATTTAAGGATGAATTATTTTTACAAATCCCTATTTAGTTGTGATTGTTACTCACGTAACAATACACAACTTAAATCGTATAAGTTAAAGAAAGTCCAAAATGTAATACAAATTATTGTTAATATAAAAATAATATTACTAATTACGAATATTTACATGATGATAATTACTCACATAACTATTATTTACCCACATACATGGAGCACTAACTTGTATTTCCTAACATTCCCCCTCTTAGTGCAAATATGGTATAAAAATATTCACACACTCCTCTGCAGTATACTCACCTCTTTGGCATGTCCATTCTCATGGCTCATGACCTTGATAAAAAAAAATTCTCAATTCTTCTAGTGTTTCAAATAGGCCTACCATAAACCTTGATGTGAACAAAAACCCATCAATTGTCCACCTCATGTGGTTTTCTAGATACTCCCACAAACCCTTTCAAGATCCATGAACTGACTTACTCTGGTGCTTTTGTTCACTACTATGATTTGACATTAGGTAAATTATATAAAAATCAACATACATATCACAGATCTTAAAAACCCATACTAGAAAATGTTTCACATTACATTCCATAAAAACACAAAGTTCTTAATTGTAGTCACTCTTATCAATCGGTATCACTCAATCTCCAACAACATAAACAAAAGCCACTACCACTGGAAACTTCCCTTGACTTTAGTCATTTTGGCACAAAATAGGAATAAAAAATTTGTTATTATTCCCCACCAAATGTGAAATTTTCAATTACTCACACAACTAGGAACACTCAAAAGAAGAGTAATCTTTAAGAAACCCACCGTCATAAAAGGTGTTAAAAAATGGCGAAATATGTAAAAATACCGAGAAAAATATTAAATTTATTGGCAAAAAAAATTTGTTTACAAAGAAAAAATAATAATCTCAATTGGCGAATCATTCATGGTCCTTGAAACTATGTGAAAAATATGGGCGAATTGTGTTTTTTTCCAAAACTACAAAAATATATATTGGTGAATAAAAAAAATATTAATAGTATAACATTAATTTTGTGGGAAAATTGATTCTTTTTGCTAGACCGAAAAATATATACTGGCGAATAAAAATAATTTTCAAAGTTAAACATTAATTTTGAGGAAGAATTGAATTATATTCACGTAGACCCGTGTTGTATTTTTGCAGGTTGTACCCACATGATTATGCCATATCTCCCACAGAAATCATCGCTTTGATCACCATGGTTGCAAAGATTGGTTTCCCTATTCAGTGTTTTGTTAAGCATTATACTCAGCAATGTTATCCCACATTGATCTGAGAATTGAAATATTGGTTAATTATATTGGGCCTTTCATAAGACATGGCTCATGAAGTGGATGGTGGGGCCCAAGGTCTTAAAGAAAACCTTTTGGTGATGTGGTATTTGAAAAGGATAGATGATGACTTGGAAGACTTGACACATGGTGATATGTTGTGATCAATGATTAAACCTCAACAAAGATCAATGGTTGGCATGATTCTGCAATCAGAAAGTGAATGATCTTTACCCATCATGGAATAACACCTAGTTGATAGGTGTCTACTGATATCTTGCCTAAGTGGGCCCAAAAAAATAAATCATCAAGTAGATCATAGTTAATCTGACGGTGGGCATGATTCTGCGATAAAAAACTAAGCAACCTTTATCCATCACGGGATCATGCATTGTCACCACGTGTCCCGTGATCGCAAGTGCTCTAAGTGATGAAGAAAGATCTGCAATTAATCTTCAGCAAAGATCGAAGGTGGGTGTGATCCCACAATCAGAATTTGCATGATCTTTATTCTTCATGGGATCACGCATTAATGAAACATGTTCCAGGCCCACAAGTTCTAAGTAGCAAAGATGGGAAGATCTGTGGTTAAAATAGGGGAATATAGACAGTTTGCATGATCCCACAATCAAAAGTTGCATGACTTTTATTCTTCATGGGATCATGCATTAATGACATGTGTTTTGGGCCGACAAGTTCTAAGGAGAAAAGATGGGAAGATCTATGGTTAAAACATGGAAAAGATCAGTTGTTGGCATGATCCCACAATAAGAAGTTGCATGATTTTTATTCTTCACGGGATCACACATTAATGACATGTGTCCTGGGCCTGCAAGTTCTGAGAAGCAAAGATGGGAAGATCTATAGTTAAAACACGATGAAGATCAACGGTTGGCGTGATCTCGCAATTAGAATTTGCATGATTTTATTCTTCACGGGATGATGCATTAACGACACGTGTTATGGGATGACAAGTTCTAAGCTAGTGAATATGGGAAGATCTATGGTTAAAAAATGATGAAGATCAATGATTGGCATGATCCCACTATCAGAATTTGCATGATTTTTATTCTTCACAGGATCATACATTAATGACACATGTCCCAAACCCACAAGTGTTCTAAGAAATGAGATAGTGAACACAACAACTGGCAGTACTAGATTGGTCAAATAGGTTGATGAGGATGAACATCTTTTTTGAAGAAATTTAAAGCACATGATACTAAAGCCTTGATCTTTTAGCATGTGGGTATGATCAACGATGGTGTTTTAACCAAGTGAAAAAGATGATCAAGTTTTAAAGGAGGCTTAAGGTTGATCGATGACTAAAGCACAACAAAGATCAATGGTTGGTGTGATCCCATGATCAGAAATTGAATGTCTTTTATCCATTGTGGAATCAAGCAATGATGACATGTGTCTTCAATGATGAAAATGATAAAATGCTAGGGTGGTAGCGTTGACGTGGATTTCTTTATGTTGTTTTAATATTTTAATTATATTTTGTACCAGTTAGGGTTTTATCTATTATTTGATACATCGTTATCATTTTCCATGCAGGGTTTCAATGATGGTGAGTACCATGGATCCATCTACTAATGGGATAATGCAATATTCAAGACTGAAAGATGATCATCTACAGATGTTCTTCAAGGAATCTTTACGAGGATGGAGGATGCCACAGGATGGTCAAAAATGTCGATGATCTTATTCTTTATGTTGAAGTTGTTGGAGATACCATTGATGATATCAATTATCAAGAAGAGTATATGTGGTTATCTATGTGGTTATCTTGAAAATAGGGCTTTAAGCATGAATTCTTTATGATGAGAAAATGTGATTTAACACACACAGACATTATAACACAAATTCGACCAGAAGTAGAATCATAGAAGTATAATTTCCAATTTTCAACTTTAAAGTTTACTAATAATTCAAGAAACATGTCTCACTACTGGTAATACAATATGAATTATATCTTTGTTATGAATGAGTATGACAATTTCTAGGAAATTATGTATTTATTATACTTTAAATTTCAAGAATCAATACAGTAAGAAGTTACAAAAATCATGAACAATAGTTTTTGAAATTGTAAATGTAATATGAGTCAACATTCAAAAAGTAAAGTATATGAAGAATATATATAAAATTTATGAAGTATACAATAAATACCTATTAACTGAATGCTAAATGACCACTTCACTGACTCAATGAGATGTCTGACACTTCTATATCCCACATTGAATTCAACTCCTGACATTGACTAGTACTAACAGTTTCCTCTTCATTCTGAGTTGGGTATTCAAAATCAAAAAATTCTTCATCTTCATTCTGAGTCTGGGGCCGAGATCCATTGTTTGTCTCAAAAATGGCAGTAGCACCACCAGGTTTTGAAGTATTGCAAAGAACTCATCTTTCACGCATGGAATTCCAAATTGCCAATGCCCTATTGTAAGGAAAATCTTTAGCATTGTATTGAGTTACAAATAACCTCAATAAAGTTTCCAAATTTTGGTCTAGTTTGTTTTTTATCTTTGATTTGAAAAACCCTAATGCACTAAAAAATATTTCATCTTCCACCGACCCCAGTATCATTGTTTGACATAAATCAACAAGTTTGAAATATTTAGATATTGAATCACACAATACTTCACTATGTTCTATCCTTTTCCAAAGCCTAGTTATTGCACCAGGTTCAAGTGGATTCTCCAAGTTTTTCAACTGCAATTTCATACATGATGTAAATTGTCTACATTATTTTTTAATATTATTTGTATTTAAAACTCCTTCAATTGGTTTTTCATTACAATCTGCATGTTTTGAAAACTCTTTAATCAATTCATCAATTTGTTTATGAAAGATTTGTGCATCAGTTTGTGTATCTCCGAAGTTTTTCCAAAAAAGAGGAAACACACAACCCATGGCTTCAAGAATTTATTCTTGAGGGAATCTTTCACGAATCTCAGTTGAAAGTTGGTAGAAAATTGACTTCAAATTAAGACTAACAGATTCAACAATCTTGTCAAAATATGCCTTTTTAAGTGGAAGTAGTCTGCCTCGCTTTCTCATCTTAGATTGATGCGTTGGTATTACATATCCTTTCACAAACACACATAAATATTTTTTTGTATTGAATTGTAATAAATTCTCAGTATCACTCAAACTTGTAATTATCTACCACCTGAAAAAAAAATTGGACTTTGAAGTGATGTGATATCTAAATACAGAGCATCTAGGGAAATGCATGTCATTCTACATAAACTTCTATACTCATGGATATACATAGTTCTGTCTTGGGATTTCTTAAAAAAATTGTTCATTAAATCCATCATGGGGAGAAGACTAGCTAAAGTTAACAGAGTCTCTATATCACTTAACTTATGTAACAGATCAGGAGCTTTGTCTACTTTGAGTCATTGCTCATATACTAGTCTGAGCAAGGAGTGATATTCTGTTAGAACTTGTTCTACAAGTCCATGCAAAGTGATCCATCTAGTCTCAACATCCTTGAGAAGCTTGTTTCCTAGCGTTACTACCTCTGAAAAAATATTAAATTCCGCAAAGCATTTATGACTTCTATAGAAGTAAGAGTATAGCTCACGGATCAAATCTTCAACTTTTGACACTATAGGAAAATCGCTTACAATTTTATATGCTAAGTTCATTTGGAGGGCCAAGCATGTAAGGTGCAATACTATTTTGTAATATTTCAAGAATACCATTCCTTTGGCCTTTCAATACTGCAGCTCCATCAACTCCAACACACACTAACTTCTTGCCAATTGTCAAATCATCCATACCAGCAACTTCATTCAAAGCTTTCTTGACTTCAAAATATAAGTTTTGTACTGTTGAATTGCCCCTCATTTTACAAACATGGTGTAGACACCTACCTTGAACAGGTGGCACCAATATGGGAGACTTTAGTAGATATTATTTGAATATCTAGAATGCTTGCTCGCAAATGTAGACACCCAAAAATGGACAGACTTGCGAATTTACATTAAAAACACTAATTTTCATGTATTAATTAATGGTTTTTTAATCATATATTTCATTATAAATTCATTTCCCTAATCATCTAATCAAATCCCCAAAATTAATTAAATAATTAATTTTATTTAATTAATAAGCCTTAATCGATTAATCTCCATTAATTAATTAAATTCAATTTCCTAAAGTTTAAATTCAAATATTTAAACTTACTAATTAATTCTTCTAAATTAAATTAATTTAATTTCATTCAATAATTCAATTTTTAATCCAAAAACAATTCAACTGTCTCACATGTTGAATACTTTAATTTAAAAAATGAATTAAATATTCAATTAAATCCTTTCTTGGTGTTCAAAAAGATAACTCTTAATCAGATTCCTAATTACATCGGTTTCTCCACCCACCTCTTGAGTTCAAAAAGGTAACTCATAATTAGCTCTTCAGTTAACCAAACTCTATATCCTCTCTCCCAGTTGAAGAGGTGGAGTTTACTGATGGCTTCTCCAGTTCCCTTTGATCTCAACCGTTCATCATCCTATCTCTGGGATTGATCTCAACCGTTCACATCATTCTTATTTTCTATATAACAAACCCTTCATAACCATTTGAAGGATCGAGAATTTCAAGCTTACATGTGCCATTACTCTATCAAATTGGTTCAAGCATCAAGCCATATTGAGATCAAAGCAATTCAATATCATATTCTTGACACTCCCAAGTCATAGACGTTGCCCACACCAATACTAAGAATCACACAAACAACATTTCAGAAGGAGTAGAGAGAGATAATAGAAGCTTCGAGCATTGTTGGTTTGCATTGATTTGTGTACCTCCTAAATTTCTTGTCATTCTATTGATTGATAGTTTTTTTATTAGTAGTTATTCCATTGATTTCTGCCATTGTAAATTGGTGCTACTCAACCCTCGTAATTGAGAGTGTTACAGATCTCAATCCATGCGTGCATTTTGGTGAACCCAATGTGAATCAAATAGCCTGAATATCACTTGCAGATGATAGATATAACTTTTTGGCCATGGTCGTATGGTTGCATAATTCTTTTTTATGCTTTTATCAATATATTTGTAATTTCGCAATCGCTGGTATTTTACTACAATTGACAGAAGATTATCACAATCGTCTGGATTATTTCCGCAATCGTTGAAAGGGTTTCACAATAATTTTATGTCATTATTCACAAGTATTTTTTCTTCCTCTATGCCACAATTGACCAATTTGTGTCATAATTGTTACCATTTTACTGCAATCACACATAGTTTGTTGTAATCGACTGATCTGTACCGCAATTGACAATATTCTGCCGCAGTTAAAAGTGCTTTACCGCAATTGACAGAAGATTGCCACAACTAATAGAACTCTTCTACAATTGATAGCAGATTACCACAATTGAGAGAATTATTACAAATCTAATTGAACATCACTATTTTTCTTTCATAATCTGACTTTTTTCTCTATTTTCTGCAGGATTGATCAATGACAAATTACCAAAAAGGTAACTAGATGCATCCTGGGTGCTAGATCACTAAGAGAGGCCATAAGAAGGACAAAAAACTATCGAATGCAACAAAGAGCCATATTATCCATCTCAGTGAAAGACCAAAGTGAAGCTTACAACAAATATCTAGATTCAATCAAACATTTCGCAGCTAAGTACAAAGTCACAATTAGTCTTAGCGGTCTTAACAATTATGGAGTTGCGGGTTATTCTTCAATTCTTAACTAGATGATTTTTGGTACTAACCACCTTTGTTGATAGCTTGTGGTGAGGAGAAGTTTAACAAATCAACTAAAATCAATTCATTCTTCATTTTAGTGCTTAAAAATAAAATTGCATGCAAACATCTTGAACCTCACATTTTCATATTGGTGCTTAAAATTGACATGGAGGTTAAGAATTGAACAAAGACAAACAATATTTCAAATTTGGTGCACAATAAATGTGAAAAATAAATCATCACCTACTTTGGGCTTTAAAATTGAACACTTGTGCTTGTATGGGTGATTAGCTTAGTTCACATTTCAATCTTTGAGGTTTAAGTGATTAACCTTGTGTCTTGAGTCTTTGGTGTGCTTGCACAATCTATTAGATTAAACACCTTTATACTTTTTAGAAAGGCCTATCTAGGGAATGTGCTTCTTCCTCAAACAAAAACCTTAAACTAGTAATCCTTATGATTGGTATATAAACAAGATGTGAAACAAAGTTTCATTTTATATCTAGCCAAGCTCAGGTGAGGTGTTTTGATGATAGTCTGGATTGGGTGAAGTATCCCCAAGGAGCCAGTGTGGTCAACTAGGCTCTTAAGTGAGTCACACATGTACAAAATGATTGAATAGATTCCATGAACCCTACTACAACCTTGTTAAAATAGAGGCCAAACCGATTCACCTCCGGATAGATACCTTATTATAGTGTAAGGGGTTGTAGAATTTCCCCGAACTTTCCCAACATATGTGTTCCAGGGTATTTTGTTACTGAAAGAGATCATCACTATCATGACAACAATATCTGGCAACAAAAAAAACATGGGCTCCTATTTCATGGACCTTCATGTCCTAGTAGTGTGACACTTGTTGTGTGAGCTAATAAAAATTCAAGCATTGGGCCTATAATATTGTTTTTGATAGACAAGATTGCCTTAAATTAATATGTTTGTCCTTGTGTCAAAAACCGTGCTAAATTACAAAATGTATTGTCCATTTTTCTTGTTCTTTGATTAGTTTCCAAAACACAAAACAAACATCAAAACTATCAAAATCAGTCCAACGTGTTAAAGTCTAGGGTGTCGACAATCAAACTATTCTGCAAAACAGAAGCCTTGTTCCTGAAAAAATCAATTCTATCAGACAATGAAGCCAATTTTTTAGTCTTTTTTTAGAGTGTCTCCCCTTTTCCACAATTACCTGCATTGTTCTGCAATTGATGGAAGTTTGTCGCAACCGTCCTTTTTATTGCCACACTCAACCTATTTATTACCGCAATCAGTGATAGATTACCGCAATCAACCTGTCACTTTACCACAATCGGTGGAGGTTTTCCACACTTGACCAGAGACTTTAAAAACACTTGTTTTACCTAAAAACCTTGAAAAGACTCTTCATTCTATGTAAAAGATCAGTGTCTATCCTAGAAAAAATGTAAAGAACATTGTGTGAATCTCTAAACTTTAAAGATCATCCATTCTTTGAATGCACGATTATCATCCAAGCATTGTTAGTTCAAAGTTCAGACTCAAAATATCTTGATCTTGTTATCTCAAAATCATCATATCTCTATTAGTGACTTTTTCCTAGGCAATAGTCAAAAATCTTATTCTTACATTGTCAAGTCTTTGAGATAAAGATAAATCAACATCTGTCCTTAGAATTACCCTTGTCCAAATGTAACTCAAACTCTCCTAGAATAGTTATCCTTTTTTGTTTTCTTTATATCACTTATTTTAGTCACAAAATCTGGACCACACTATGTCTCACACACCTTATGAAGGGCCTTACACAAGGTCAAAGGCTAAAGCACAACCCGATGAGTCTTATATCAACAAGTTTCCCCCTTGGGAACAAGAGTGAGAGGATGCCCCTTTCAGAAATACCAGTCCTGCTCTTTTTATTGAGAATCCCCGTAGACCAACTTTGTTCCATGATGTCACAGAGGAGGATCTCAAAGACATAGATCAAGATGCCTATTCTATGCAAGTTGTTGACGTTGTTGTAGAGAGGAATCCTGAATGTTTCTTAGCCGTGTTGATAAAGAAGGGAGTCAAACTCCCTACTAAATTCAATGTGTCAACCATATGGCCCAAAAACCCTCTCGCAAGTCAAAACACTACTCAACCCTCTCAAACAGAACCTATGATATCTCAAATATTCCCATCTTTGACAGAAACAACATCAGCACAGACTGTGTCCAGTCAGACTAGCTCTGCAAATCAAGCTATCACTTCTTCCACACAAATCATGATAGGATCCCAAATAAGTGCACCCATGGTCACTAGTGTGCCTCAACCCTCATCCTCATGGCCTTTTTGATCAAGCTCTCATGCTATGTACTCAATCCCACCAATAGGCAGTAACCCTTTTACGACTAGTCCACTACTACAGTTGTATGCACCCTAAAATCGTCGCCTAGACTTTGTGCCCCATTTATTATTTTATAAATTTATCAAATTTTTGAATCAATGCTTTGGAATATTTTCAATTCAAATCAATTTCCTTGATCAAATTGTAATTAATTTAATTATTCAATTATTTCAATATTTTCTAAGGTTTGATCATTTTTATCTAATTAAAAGATTTAATCTCTCTTTTAATTAAATAAAATTCCTCTTATTTCATTAAAAGATTTAATCTCTCTTTTAATTAAATAAAATTCCTCTTATTTAATTAAAAGATTTAACCTCTCTTTTAATTAAATAAAATTCCTCTTATTTAATTAAATTCAATTTCCCCCATTTAATTAAATAAAATTCTTCTAATTTATTTAATTGAAAGAAAACCTCTCTTTTAATTAAATAAATAAAAATCCCCACTTAAAGCACTTTATTTGTTGAAAAAGGAAATGAATTAAATTAAAAATCCCTTTTTCATCACATCTTCCTAAGTGGTGGGTTTTTGCCTCTTAATCTCAACCATTCACTTTCCTATATAAGGAAATCTCTCCTTCTCATTTTCATGATATTAGAGTTTTTAGTATTGTTATGTTGCAGGTTTGGAGAGCAATTTTGGAGGAGCATTTGAGCATTTGAGCTTGGATATTGC
>MU225664.1:1916976-1976123 GCA_018584345.1 Thuja plicata | reverse complement strand
CTTCATTTTACATTTTTACACATCCATGACTAGAGAGCTATGGATCGATATTTGAGGCCTCATTCTTGAGCAACCTTGAATGGAATGATTCATAGAAGTGTGACAACATTTATGCACACAACATTCAGTCCTTGCTAGCCTGGGGCTCAATACCTCGCTCCCACAAGGATCCATCTCTATGGGTCTAAATTTCAGTCAATGCCCACCCAAGGTTTTTCCTTTTCTCTTATAGGGACCAAAATAACCCTAGCAACTTCAACCTCAACCCCAACAACAACAATCCTAGATTTAACAACAACAAACCCAACCACAACCCCAACAATAAAAACAACAGAATCAATCTTGGGCCAATCACATGCCCTAGCATCAGAATCACATGTTGGGGAACCAATATCAAGTCCCAAGGAAGAGATTGTATGCCCCTAATCAAGGGACACAGAGGCACAGTCTCATACTTACTACAACACAAAGGTACAAGGTCACAAATAATCCTTAGTCTTAAACATACGTGTTGATCCAACAAGTGCAGAGTCTTCAAACCCAAATGATGGACATAAAAAATCAAGAGAAAACAAAATCCTACACCGCAGAGGATTTATACCCATACCCCTTTGATTATTCTTTACACATGTCTCCATTTCCCACTCACTTCTCGATACCAAAATTTGACAAATATAGGGGCAATACCAACCCTGTTGAGAATATCTGAGAATTCTTCGCTAGTTACATAGAGGTCGCACACAATGAGACATAATTAATGCAACTATTCCTACAAAGCTTAGCCGGACCAGCAATAGAATGGTTATCACACTTATCTCACGGCATTCTGTCTTGGGGTGAGTTGGCAAAGAATTTCATCGCTTACTTCCATCACAACATCGAGCACAAGGTCAGCATCAAGGACCTTTGTGACGTCAAACAAAAAGATGGAGAGTCCTTTGTAAAATTCCTACAAAGATGGAGAATTATTGCAAACAGAATCATGTATGACATACCCAAGAAAGACCTCATAGTCATGTTCATTGACAATCTTATTCCAGATATGTCATTTACAACAAAATTGCAGCTAGCTCCAAACTTCAAGCAACTCATCGAACAAGGATTTTTTTGTTAACAAAAATTGGTCAAATGAGGTATCCTTGCAGATACTACCTAGACGAACAAAAACAAGACTAAAATTGATAAAGCTAAATGGTGGAATAAAAACAAAAATGTCACTAGTGATGGTTTCATTCATGTAAAAATAGTCAACTACGCCCAACCAAAAGTGTCACTGCAAGGAGCACATATGGCTAACCAACAACTCATGGTGCCCACTCAACAAACACACACTCTAAACCAACCACCCCCTATCCAAGCGGTCACTATGTCAACCAATAAACCACAGGCATAACTCCCACCACAATTTTTCATTTCCAAAATGAGATTACAGACCATTAGGAGAGTCGATAGAATCAGCCTTAAGAAAGTTGATACAATCCAACAATATCACCCTCCCTGAAATCAGAGAATATGAACATGGTGTAATCAAACCAAAGAAGTACAATGATAATTATTTCTTCAAATTTCATCGAGTGAAGGGACACAAAACACCCAACTGTTATCGATTGAAAAATTCCATCCAAGATCTGATTGACAGAGGGTTCATCGATGTCACCAACACCCAAACAAAAGGCACCACTAATCATATGATATTTAATGACACATTCAATGATCACACTAAAGGGAAATCCTTTGGGTCTAGTAGATAGTCAAAATAGGTAAACTACACCTATGCCAATAGTGAAAACACTATCAACTACATAAAACCTTCAAATAGCCATGTGGCTACCATTACTATCAAAGACCAAGGTGCTAAATGTGTTGTAACCACGCACCATACAAAATTTTTCTTTCAAGGAGTGCCTTCCTCATCTTCTATACCAATCAACCCTCCTACAACCTCAAATCCATAGACAAGCCTCATGGATCAGCTAAAGTGCATGCCTTCCAAAATATCCATGTTTGACCTTATGCGAATATCCCCACAACACAAGTAAGAACTTGACCAAGCACTTCAAAAAGAAGCTCTCCCAAGGGACATAACCCCTAAGATCTTCCAAAAAATGGTAAACCATATAGCAGCCAACAAGAATGCAACCTTCATAAAATATGATGTTCCTCCGCACAAACCATTGCATAATGATCCTTTGCACTTTATCATTCAGGTCCACAAACATTCAATCCATAGAGTCCTTGTTGATGATGGGGTTGGATTAAACATTTGTACTTTTAAGGTAATCAAGCATTTAGGCTACTCTAAATCTAATATTGATGTCACAAGGAGGATCAACATTAGAGCCTATGATGAAGAAGAGAGATCTTCCAGAGGTATTATCATACTACCAGTCTGGATAGGCCCAGTTGTCAAGAACACTCCCTTCCAAATCCTAGACCTAGATTTGGGATACAACATGTTACTAGGAAGACCATAGATCCACGAGATTCAAGTTGTACCCTCCACATATCATCAATGCATCAAGTTCCCACACCAAGGGGTAGAGATCATTATTAAAGGAGATCCAAACCTACTCCAATACTATAACATTGTCAAAAGAAGTACTAACAACCAGATTCCATCAAACAATGAGGCAAGTATCCCTTCTACCTCAAATTCAATTCCCAAATATTTCATGAGAAGAATGGGGAAAATATATATTACTAACAAAGGATGCTGTGAATACAGCTACAAGGAGGCTTTTAGTATTACCAACATGCCTCAGATCCCAATTTTATACAACATTCCACAACCAGCGATCATAACTGAAACCCCGAAACCTGTTCTATTCAGGTTTCCACCCACCACCTTTGTCAAGTGGGGAGATATCGTAGAAGAGAACCCTTTTGATCCGGATATTAAGACATGGTTGTATCAAGACCCACAAGACACACTTTAGGAACCCATACCCATGTCAACATATGGAGCTAGCTATACAATGCTACAAAGGTTTGGGTATTATGGTACAACTGGTATGGGGAAAGACAACAAGGTTTAATGAAACTATATTAACCGCCAGCCTACAGAAACAAGAGAGGGTTAGGCTATGAGAAACACAAAACCATGCCTACTTCTAGAGATATACCCATTGATCAAGAACAAGTAGTAGAGTTACACCAGGGGAAAAACCTAGAACATGCTTTAATCAACAATATACTGCAAGAGTTATTTCCATCTGAAGTGGGAACCTCTTACTCCCGATTAACCCTCAACCAAATGATCCATGATAATGAGGAAAGTGAGACATCTAATGAGAGTTCTAGTGAAATTGACTACCACAAGTACAAGAGGAGATCCATCCACAAATCTGAACCATCAATCCCCGACTATTCCCCTCAGTCAGTCAACACTCTACACCTTGAGGACATGTTTGACCAATTAACCATAAAGGACCAACCATGAATCGATAAGCATATCGATACCAATTTTCTAAGTGCTGCATCCACATCACATTCCTAGTTTTTTAGAACCATTATATTTATCCCATTCAACCAACCAGAGTCATCCCATCATGAAGACCTATGTCAAGTACACCCATAATAGATAGAATGGGATCAACAAGGAAAGCCTGATATAGATCTCTTTAAAAATGATGAGGCTATCACAGACTTCATGGGAATCAAAGATGGAATTACATCACGGGACCACAAGGTTAGTTTCTCTATTGACTTGGATAGATCAACATATTTCGGGGAGGAAGCACCTCTTTCTAGTCAAAAAAGAAAAATAAAAAGAAAAAAAATAATCGTTAGTAAGCGAAAATTGAAAGGCGCTTACTGACACAAAAAATGACAAAAGAAAAAAAAAGACATATCTTCTAGTGAAAACCTCAATGAAGTGCTAGAAGATGGAAAGCAGGAACTCCTCCCCTTGAAAAAGGAAAATTCAACATTTCCAGTGGAGGAAACATAAGAAGTCAACTTGGGTGATGACAAGAACCCAAGGAATATCTACTTAGCAAAATCACTCACTCCAGAGGAACGAGAGAAATTCATCAGCTTCTTCAAGGAAAGGCAAATCAAATTTGCATGGTCCTACTCATACATGCCAGGCCTAGATCTAGAGCTTGTGTTACATCATCTTCCATTGTTACCCAATGCCAAACCGGTCAAACAGATGCTGAGAAAGATGCACCCACATATTGAATTACTAGTCAAAGCAGAATTGAAGAACCTCCTAGATGCTGGATTTATATGACCAATCCCATATGCAGAATAGATATGTAATCTAGTACCAGTGACCAATCATAGTGGTAAAATCTAAATCTACACATATTTTAGAGATTTAAACAAAGCTTTTCCCAATGACGACTTTCCTTTACCAAACATCGATATGATAGTAGATCTCACAGTAGGACATCAGATGCTATCACTCATGGATGGATTTTCAGGATATAATTAGATAAGGATTGCACTAGAAGACCAAAACAAAGTGGATTTCACATGTTCTTGGGGAACTTACTGTTGGAACATCATGCCATTTGGTCTAAAAAATGTGGGAGCAACATATCAGAGGGCCATGACAACCATCTTCCATGATCTCATTTACAAAATAATGGAAGACTATGTTGACGACATACTTTCCAAGTCAATGCTTAGAAAAGATCATCTACAAGTCTTGGGACCCATATTTGATAGAATGCAAGAATACAAAGTCTGGTTAAATCCAAAAAAGTGTGCATTCGGGGTCACTGCATGGAAGCTCTTGGGATTCATTGTCTCAAATCGAGGCATAGAGGTAGACCCAAAGAAAATCAAAGCAATAATAGACATGCCACCACCAACTAACCTAAGGCAAATAAGGGGTTTATAGGGAAAATTTAAATCCATCAGGTGCTTCATAACACAATTGGCAGACAAGTGACATCCATACCAGCATCTACTACACAAGGATGTAACATTTATATGGACAGAATAATGTGAGCAAGAATTCCATAGATTCAAAGACTATCTACTAAAGTCTCCCATATTGGTGCTACCTGTTCAAGGTAGACCATTACTTCTATACATCTCAGCAACTGAGTCAGCATTAGGAATACTTTTAGCACAACATGATGACATAAGCAAAGAGAGAGATGTCTACTATCTCAGCAGAACATTGGTGGGTTATGAGCTCAACTATTCGCCAATTGAAAAATCATGCCTAGCAGTAGTCTTTTCTTCCCAAAAGCAAAGACATTACATGTTGAGAAATCAAACCAAGTTGATAGCACACATTGATCCCCTAAAATATCTACTAAGAAAAGCAGCACTCACCAGATGACTCGCGAAGTGGGTGATGATCCTAAGAAAATTTGACATTGGATATGTAGACAGAAAAGCTATCAAAGGGAAAGTGATTACAAATCAACTAGCAAAGGCACCTATAAAGGATCATCAACCTATCATTTTTGAATTTCTAGATGAGTCTATTCTTACACTACAACCAGAAATAGAGATATGGCAACTATAGTTTGACGGATCATGCACAAACTATGGAGTAGGAGTAGGGATAGTACTCATCACTCCAAACAATGATGTGATCCCTAAATCTTTAAGACTCAATTTTTCATGCACAAATAACATAGCCAGGTATGAAGCTCTAGTCAATAGAGTAAAGAGGAAAATATAATGGAGAATCAAGAACCTTAAAGTCTATGGAGATTCACAATTGGTCATTAGCCAAGTAAACAATGACTATATGACAAAATATGAGAAGCTAATCCCATATAGAGAGAAGATGGACAGGTTGCACGCTAAGTTCCATTTCATCATGTTCAAGAAAGTACCAAGAGCTCAAAACAAAGCTGCAAATGCAATGCCTAGCATAGCATCCTTGATTGATATGCCAAGCAATGAAACAAGATTCCAATTTTTGGTAGAGAAACTCACGATGCCATCACATCAAGCACCAACCATAGAATCATCATGTGTCCTTGTTTTTCCTGAAACCCCACGGTACCATGACATGTACAATTACCTCCAAATTAGTTTCTTACCTCCTGACTTGTCTAGGAACCAAAATAAGTCCCTCATATGCAAAGCCTCTAGGTACATCCTTCTCGCAACTACTCTATATAGAAGAAGTTTAGATGGAATGTTATTATGATGTCTCACTTCCACAGAATCCCAGAGAGCTTTGTACAAGGTACATGAAGGAATTTGTGGAACCCATGTAGGTGGCAATAGCTTAGCAAAAAACATCATCTGCATGGGATACTACTGGCCCACAGTAGATATAGATGCAAACAAGTATGTGCAAAGGTATAGTCAATGTCAAATTCATGGAGACCTCATCCATGCACCAGCCCAAGAGCTCAATCCTATCACTTCAACATGGCCATTTTCTGTGGGGATTTGACCTAGTGGGAAAGGTTACACCATCCTCATCTAATGGCCATAAGTACATCATAACAACAATAGAGTACTTCACTAAATGGTTGGTTGCGATTCCTCTCACCTACATCACTCGAAAGAAGATCTCAACTCAACAAAATTATCTGTCGATATGGAATTCCTCAAACCATCTTGACATATCATGGTACACCTTTCCAAAATAAAGATGTTGAAGATATTTGTGAATAGTTCCAAATCAAACAAGGTTTCTCTTTATTCTATTATCCACAAGAGAATGGTCAAGCTGAAGAAACAAACAAAACCATACTGAAAATCTTGAAGAAAATAGTTAGTGAATCAGGACGAGACTAGCATTTACAGTTTAGTCCCACATTATGGGCATACAGAACTAGCATGAGAACACCTACAGGAGCCACTCCTTTCTCACTAGCATATGGATTAGAGGAAATCCTCCCCCTTGAAGTGGAAATCCTATCCCTGAGAATATCATTTAAGAACCTCATTATAGATGAAGACTACAGAGTAGTAAGGCTCAGTGAACTAGAGCTATTAGAGAAACGAAGACAAAATGCATTCAACCAATTACAAGGATATCAGAATCGCCTGAAAAGTAACTATCACAAGAAGGCAAGGCCAAAATTTTTTGAGGTAGAAGACCTTGTCCTTATGGAGAATAAAATAAACCAAGCAGAGAGAGTGAAACTAGGAAAGTTCAAGCCTATTTGGCTCAAACCTTATGTCATTGTCACATCTAGCAATAGTGGGGCACACCAACTGGAAACACCAGAAGGAGATCAAATCCTAGGATACATAAACAACATGCACCTCAAGAGGTTCTACAATTGAGTTCTAAAAGGTTAAGGCACCTAGCTACATATCCAAAAAATTCCAAAAAAATCAAAAAATAGAAAAGGTTACCTTGGTGAAAACCTGGCAAATACGCGCCTTGGCGACAACAAAAAAAAATAGTAAAGAGAAATAGAATCAATCTCTCAGTGAAAACCTAATAAACATGTGCTATTGAGTAGGTACCTTGGTGAAAACCTGGTAAACATACACCAAGTGTTCAAATCCAGCTTCACCATCAATGACAAATAAAAAATCTTGAGCACTTCGCATGCTAGACTGGCTACCCAATCTATTTCTAGAAGCACAATCCCCTCTGAGAACCACTACTTATCCATGGTTAGTACTGGTCCACTAGACTAGGGGGCAATTCTAAATGTCCTAAAAAATCCCTAAAAACCTAAAAACTCATCAAAAATCCTAAAAGATCAAAATGTCCTGAAAATATCAATCTTCATCAAACACAATAAAAAAAATTGCAAAATCTCAAGCAATAAAACCAACTCAGTTATCAACAAAGAAAAGGGTGATCAAGCCAAGTCAATCAATGTGAAAATCATGAGCTTTGTGAATCTGCACTGGGCCCATATAACACAACTTTATCATCTATCAAATCTATTAGCAGGCAAACTGGTGACCAATCCAATCAATCAATGTCAAAACCATGAGCTTTGCGAATCAGCACTGGGCCCATTTGACATAGCTTGATCAGGTATCCAAAATTATCAAATCCAATCAATAAATCAAACTAATAAATCATCTTACACAATGATGGATACACTCAAAACCAGACAATCAATTTTATATGAGTCATCTATTACTGAAACTAGACACAATCAATTCTATCAATAGAATCAAGCCAATCAAGATAATCAAGTTGAATCAAGGAACAAACAAATGTTGACTAGGCCAATCAGCCGATCAGATGTTAGTATATATTTTGCAATTATGTTCTTACGCCACTCTAGGATCCACCATGTGAGGAGAGTAGCTATGATGGATCATGACTTATTTTCTTTGATTTCTTTTTTTTGAATGTTTCACTTTGATTCTAAGGCAATGATGATTTAGGATAAATGTGGTAGGTGGTGTCACTTATCTGGCAGCCACGCAGTTCCACAATCTGAGATTAACCATGGGAAAGAATTGGCCATTCCTTCTATATTATCTACTTGTTTATTACCAATAGAATCATAGAGGTATCCAGATGGTCTGAGATCTGGGTGCATTGGATTTCTATCTTGGTTATTTGTCTTTCTTTTCAAAATCAAGAGATCACAGCAGTATCTAGATGGTTTGAGATCTAGGTGCATTGGATTTATATCTTGGTTTTATTTATTTTTTTCAGATTTTTTAGAGAGAATAGCGGTATCCAGATGGTCAATATCTGGGTGTATTTGGATCTCTTTCTTTTCAAATTAGAGATCATAGCAGTATCCATATGGTCAATATATGGGTGCATTTGGATCTCTTTCTTTTCAAAACATGGAACAAAGGTCTATCGAGATGGTCAATATCTAGGTGCACTTAGTTCTCTTTCTATTCAATCTCTCTACTCCTTCTGGTTATCAAGAGGTCATAGCGATATCCAAATGAGTAATATCTGGGTGCATTGGATGCTCTTCAGTATTTCACAAAAAGATGCAATGATGAACAAAATTGGAAACATAGCAATGACTTGGGTCACCCATCCTTTCTATCAATTCATATCTATCAAATCATCAACCATAATTTCTATCAATTCATATCTATCAATCAGTCCTAGAGAATAGATTCCACTGAATTTCTTCTAAACTAACACATGCATACTCAGATATTTTTGCATAGTAGATTACATTAATCCTTTATGTGCATCAGAAAACAAAAGAAACATAACATCTACATACATTGTAATCATAATCAAATGCATCCATAAAATATCTCATATAAACATGCATATCATAAAAACACCATCTGGTATACACATGTCAGTATCATAGGAAAGTAAAGCATACATCTCAGAGTCTACATTATAGAATCACATTGCATAAAAATTCCACCATATAAGCACCATCATATAGAAGCATACATATAGAAATTAAATCAATGCACATCATAAAGAATCAATAGCTGCATCTCATATAAATCTAAAATATCTGAGTACAATGAATAGTTACAAGTCAGAACAAAAGAGGGTGATCGATACAAATGCCATAACTATCAATATGTCAAGATACATAATCGGTAAAGAATCAGATATCAGTGGTACATCACTACAAAAATGGTACAACATGATACAAAATAAGAATAGTCAACATGAAATACCACCACCCTCGCCGCCAGGTGTACGAGGGGGTGTCATATCAGGTGCAGTCCTCTGCTAAGGACCAGGATCTCCAATACCACTACTCTGAGACCTCTAAGCCCTATTGGATCTCTGAGAAGCTTTATAAATAGGTACACGCTAAGCTGGAGGAACAACGCCCTCATAGTGGCACCGCAAGTAATCTATCTCTCTCTGAGCCTCACTCCAAGATCTCCAAAATTGATCAAGAAAATATCGATGAGGCACATCCTATACACCATCAATGAAGGCTCTGATCTCTAAATGAGCATGTCACTATGTGTCCTCTGCTACAGTAGCCCTGGCCTCTGCCCCGGTGACCCTACTCTCCAAAGTAGTAGCACATGCATCAAATGAATCTAACCTAGCCTGCAGATCAAATATCTATTGTGTGAGTCTCTCAACCTCTGATAGGTCAATGTCCATCCCACCCATTGCTACATCCATATCCCCCTCATCACCCCTATTCACCAAACCCTCATCTCCTCTACCCCAAACAACCCATGAGTCCTCACTGCTCTCACTATCGCTAGTACTACTGCCAGCACTACTACTCCCAGGAGATGAAATCAAGCCTGAATCCTCAACATATACATCCTCTATCTCTACATCCTCTTCCACAACCCTATCCTTCGCCCTCTCTCCCAATGCAGCACCTGTGTGACAACACACTCTCTGGACCAATTGAGGTGCCTCCTCCTCTAAATCCTCCTCCTCCTCAAGGATGTCACCTAATCTAACCCACCTACTAATACCATGACCACCCATGGTCCTCAACCTCTAACCAGAACCACCAGGCCTAGGATCATCTTTGTTATCTCCTCCATCTCGGCCCTATTGGAGCTCTAAAGTTTTGGCAAAATTTAGAGTCCTATATAGTGAAAATTTTCTAAAAATGACATCCTAAAATCCATGCCCAATAATTGATGATATGATGAAGTATATGAAATGGGCTACAAAAAAATATTATATTTCAATTAAAAGTTGAGGGATTAGGGAAGGAAGCTCTATGATAGGAACAATCAAAAAATTTGTAAGCGAAGGTTTCAGAGATGCTGGAATTTTGACATGTTGTAAAGATGATGTCAATAGAGAATGAAAATGATCAAATATTGCGAAGCTAAAAAAAACCCAATTCATAAAATCAAATTTCCTAACTCCTATAAACATCTTAAGTTTGTACAATCTAATTTGGATTTTAGACCAAAGCCAAATCCGAAAGATAGGTAGTTATTAGTTAGTTAGTTGATTAGTTTTTCTCAAAAAAGTTTTCTAAATTTTAATGAAAAATGATGTCTTTTCACCCTAAAGGGGTATGAAAACTATTCAACCACATATATATGTGGTGTAAAATGTAATCATAAAGGGGAGAAACACATTGCATAATAGAATTTGATCACAATTGCAACATGAACTTCAATGTACTAGTTTTTCAATATCAATAAAGATAAGTGCTCTTCTTTTTATTTGTGGTTATAAGTTATATGTTTTCAATTAGTCTTTCAGATATTCTATTGTATTAGAGTATTTCACTGTGTTGAATTCCCTGAGTATCATAATTCAAAATTAATATATATAGTTTAAATATCAATTGAAAGATTTGCGTATTTTCTCTTGTTTTTATCGGTCTCTTAATTTGAGTTAAATTTGATAAGATTAGATATATAGATTGATTTGAATTATAATTCAAGTGGAAGCATGTGAAGTGACAGTCTTGCTTTATTAAAAGTAAGTTTTTAAAACTGTCTCCCATTGTACATAAGATTGAAAGTTATCTAACTCTATAGCCCAATTTTTTAGAAGGCATTGATCTAATCATTATTCAAAAATTATTATATTAGTTCATGCTTTGTAGTTTGTAGATTATTAAATAATTTATTTCAAAGCCTTATAATTAGGATCTTAGTGATTATCATTTTAGTTAAGTTTCATATTAGAAATTATCAGCAGACTTTTTTTTTCCTCCAAGGATCATTCACCACCTTGGGAGGAACTTTGTTTTTTTGTGTACGGAGTTGTGCGACATAGAAATTTTGATAGTTCAAAGTGAAATCAGGCCTACCAGTCTTAGCTTGATTAAGCCAAAATTGCATAGGTATCAAGTGGTGCATCACCATTATACCTGTGATTTGGCCATAAGTGAATCCATCATTTTTGGGCACCAACAAATTGGTGAATCTTCTAGGGAGTTGTCTATGAAAGACACTGTTGAAGATTACCTAGAATATTTGGTGATTTAATTAAGACTCTACTGGAGATAAGAACTTAGAAGATAGTAATTTTTTTCCTTCTAGAAAGAAGGTGGTGACTCTATTTAACAAAACATTTCAGTCAGTGACTCTACTGAGGGAGAAGACCTAGAAGGAGATAAGTAAAGTTTTTCTCTTTAAAGAGGTGGCGACTCTATTGAAAAGAACCTAATGTATAAAGAAAGAAGTTACTACAAATTCAGATATTCAGTATGTACCAGAATACATATCACATAAAGTATCTAACTTTTTTGACCCAAGGCCAAAATTTATTATTGAAGTATATAGACCATTAATTTTTTATAACATCCCTAGTGGTCAGAAATATTTTCCTCTTAAACTAAAAAAATAATGTTCCAAAATTTTGTGGAGATGGATCGGAATCACCAATGGAGCATTTGCAGGCATTTTGTAAATTTATTCTAGATTGTCATATCTATGCAGAAGATGTGATTATGAAACTATTTGTAAGATCATTGACAGATCATGTAGGTTTTCCTTTTAGTATGACACATAAACAAAGTATATCATCATGGAGAGAGTTTGAGCAATGGTTTCTTGATATGTTTCATGATACAAGTGAAGATGATATGCATTATGAATAGGACAAGATTTAGGATAAAAATATGGAAGAGGACTCTTACATGTCTCCACTTGATGCATTTTTTATCTTGGAGAGATTTAAGGGGAATCTTCTGTACATTTTCTGATAAGAACGGTGAACATTCTTCAAGAAATACCTTCAAGCATTATGCCTTCACAAAAAGAAATCACGAGAAAGGTCCAAAAATTGGGAATTACATCAGATGATCCTTGTGTAAAGTTCCTTGTGCATATATTAGAAGAAGATGATGAAGACAAAAAAGGGAGGCTTATGCTCAGATTGAAAAAGGCCTTGTGCTTGATGATTATCTTGCTGAGGAAGATGAGTGCACTAGTCATACAGAAGATAAAGAAACATCCATTCTTGAGAATCATAATAATACTTGTGATGACATGGAGGAGAAAAATTTGGATCAGATTGAAGAAGAATTTGTACATGATGAGATGTGTATGAAAAAATGTATCAATGACCATGATGATGAGGAAGAAAACCTTCTTAGTACAAGAGAAATTTCAGCTTTGTTAGACATGGAATATCAAAAACATGTTAAGAAGAGTGGTCAAATTTTTTTTCATCATGATAAGAAAGTTAATGGATCGGTATATATTTAGGGAGTACTAGATGAAGGAGATGATAAATTCCAAAAATCAAATAGAGGAGATGAAATAGAAGAACATACAACATATGAACAACAGGAAGTTTCAAAAAATAATGTCAATGAAGATATTAGTTTTATTGATGAAACATCTGATGATCCTGATGAAAACTCTCATGAAGGTGTGCCTAAATTTTCTATGTTCTTGAATCCACTGTTTGAAGAGGAAGTGGAGGAAGATAAATTTATGTTCTCTATGTTCCTGAATCCATTATGTGAAGGATATTTTCTATACAATCAAATCTATCAACATCATGATGAAGGTAGCAAGCCTAATTATGATTTTGAAGTTGATAACACTCAAAATATACATTCAGAAGGTAAGATATCATTCAGTTCATCCTATGAGAAAGATTTGTATCAAAATTTTGAAGATGAGATTATGATAACCAAGCATAATTATGAGAATATGTTGAAGAAAAGTAATGAAAATTATCCAAGCATCCCACTTGATCAGATTCTTGATATAAAAGAAGTAATAATTCCTAAATATGAATTACCTTCAAAACCTTTATGTGAGGAGAAACAATATTTGGAGAATGGAAATGGGGTGAATTGTATGCAAGGAAAAAACCAAGTAGAAGAACTTAGTTTAGATACTTATATGACTGATCATATGCATAGGGATCCTCCATCCAGCAAAGAACATAGTGCACCTGATGATTTCTCAAAGAAAAAACATAAATTAAAATACAAACACTTCATTGATGAAGTGGAAACAATAAGTATTCTCTATAAGGATGATATATCTAATACAACAAGAGATCAGATGTTGGGAATATATAATTTTGAGATTTATTTATTTTCAAATACTCTTGTTGATAAAGATAAGGAACAAAATAATATCATATTCAGGAGATTCAAAGTGTTACATGAACAGAATAAAATTTTGGATAGAGGGAAATAACCAAATCTTCAATTTACATCAGGTAAAGATTAAATACTTGGGCTTCTTCTCCAGAGATAAATGAGATCTCTCTATTCTCACATGGAGCATACGTCCCCAGAAAGATCCTGTTGGAGCTCTAAAGTTTTGGCAAAATTTAGAGTCCTATATAGTGATTAAATTCTAAAAATGGCATCCTAAAATCCATGCCCAATAATTGATGATATGATGAAGTATATGAAATGGGATATAAAAAAATATTAAATTTTAATTAAAAGTTGAGGAATTAGGGAAGGAAGCTCTATGATAGGAACAATCAAAATTCTCTAAGTGAAGGTTTGAGAGATGTTGGAATTTTGACCTGCTATAAAGATGATGTCAACAGTGAATTAAAACGATCAAATATTGCAAATCTAAAAAAGACCCAGTTCATATAATCAAATTTCATATCTCTAAAAAAAATCTCAAGTTCATAAAATTTGATTTGGATTTTATACCAAAGCCAAATCCAAAAGATAGGTAGTTATTAGTTAGTTAGTTGATTAGTTTTTCTTAAAAGTGTTTTCTAAATTTTAATGAAAATGATATCTTTTCACCCTAAAAGGGTATGAAAACTATTCAACCACATATATATGTGGTGTAAAATGTAATCATAAAGGGGAGAAACACATTGTATAATATAATTTGATCACAATTGCAACATGAACTTCGATGTACTAGTTTTTCAATATCAATAAAGATAAGTGCTCTTCTTTTTATTTATGGTTATAAGTTATATGTTTTCAATTAGTCTTTCAAATATTCTATTGTATAAGAGTATTTCACTATGTTGAATTCCCTGATTATGATAATTCAAAATTAATATATATAGTTTAAATATCAATTGAAATATCTGCGTATCTTCTCTTGTTTTTATCGGTCACTTAATTTGAGTTAAATTTGATAAGATTAGTTGTATAGATTGATTTGAATTATAAGTCAAGTGGAAGCTTGTGAAGTGATAGTCTTGCTTTATTAAAAGTAAGTTTTTAAAACTATCTCCGATTGTACGTAAGATTGAAAGTTATCTGACTCTATAGCCCAAGTTTTTAGAAGGCACTGATCTAATCATTATTTGGAACTTATTATATTAGTTCATGCTTTGTAGTTTGTAGATTATTAAATCATTTATTTCAAAACCTTATAATTAGGATCTTAGTGATTATTATTTTAGTTAAGTTTCATATTAGAAATTATTAGGAGATTTGTTGTTTTCCTCCAAGGATCAACCACCACCTTGGGAGGAACTTCATTTGTTTGTGTACGTAGTTGTGCGACATAGAAAATTTGATAGTTCAAAGTGAAATCAGGCCTACTAGCCTTGGCTTGATTAAGCCAAAATTGCAGAGGTATCAATTGGTGCATCACCATTATACCTGTCACTTGGCCATACATGAATCCATCATTTTTGGGCACCAACAGGCCCCCATCTTGATCCCCATCTCTCCCCCACCCATCGTCTCTCCCTCTGTCCCTACCTCCATCCCTACCACCATCCCTACCTCCATCTCTCCCTCCTCTCTATCTCTACCGAGGCCTCCTCATGATGGTACCAACTGTGGCTATTGTGGCATTGCATGCAAATTTCACAAAAACAACATTTTTTCAAATGCAATAAAGGAGGGCATTAATGAAAAAAGGACAGAGCAACTCATCGAACGTCCTGTGCTAGCTGGATGATGAAAAGTCCAGACTCAATCAGAAACATGCATGACCCCAGGAATACCTTCCATAGCTCAATAAACAACAAATAAATCAGAGAAATCTAAAGACAGACTCGCCCGATGATCCAGAGCTCCAAGAGTGCAAAGTGACAAATGAATGGCTCTCCAAGATATTTATAAGGATTCAAAAAAACCCTAATTCCTCTAGGACCTCAATTTTATCATCCCGGGCCCTAGAAAATTTAATAGTCTGTATTAGGAGCATATTCAACAATTTTCAAAATTAGTCATATACTCAGATTACCAATTTGCAGTTTCAACAAATTAACGCTCATGTCGTGACTTTTCACTCAAATTTGTTGAGGGGGCATAAATACACCTGCTATTACTGGGGCTAGCTGGGGCAGGATCAAAATAGAGAATCTTTGACACACTGGGACAAGACAGAATGCATCAAAGAGGGGCAAATGTAGACACCCAAAAATGGATAGACTTGTAACTTTACATTAAAAACACTAATTTTCATGTATTAACTAATGGTTTTTTAATCATTAATTAATCATCTATTTCCTTCTAAATTCATTTCCCAAATCATCTAATCAAATCCCCAAAATTAATTAAATAATTAATTTTATTTAATTAATTAACCCTAATTGATTAATCTCTATTAATTAATTAAATTAAATTTCCTAAAGTTTAAATTCAAATATTTGAACTTATTAATTAATTCTTCTAATTAAATTAAGTTCAATTAAATTAATTTGATTTCATTCAACAATTCAATTTTTAATCCAAAAAGAATTCAATTATCTCACATGTTGAATACTTTAATTTTAAAAATGAATTAAATATTCAATTAAATCATTTCTTGTTGTTCAAAAAGATAACTCTTAATCAGATTCTTGATTACATGGGTTTCTCCACCCACCTCTTTAGTTCAAAAAGATAACTCATAATTAGCTCTTCAGTTAATCAAACTCTATCTCCTCTCTCCCAGTTGAAAAGGTGGAGTTTACTGATGGCTTCTCCAGTTCCCTTTGATTTCAATTGTTCATCATCCTATCTCTAGGATTGATCTCAACCATTCATATCATTCTCATTTTCTATATAAAAAACCCTTCATAACCATATGAAGGATCCAGGATTTCAATCTCACGTGCTCCATTACTCTATTAGATTAGTTCAAGCATCAAGCCATCTTGTGATCAAAGCAATTCACTATCATATTCTTGACGCTCTGAAGTCATAGACGCTGCCCACACCAATACTGAGAATCACAAAAATAGCGTTTTAGAAGGAGTAGAGAGAGACAATAGAAGCTTTGAGCATTTTTTGTGTTGGAACTCTAAAATTTAGGATAAATTTTAGAGTGAGTATTCTGGGTTTTCCTTTAAGGCAAAGTTGTTGCCCCTAAATATCTTTTTGAAGAGGCCTACTTGGAGTGTAAGTAAAATGAGACCTGATGATTTTCATGAGATATCGCTTGGGAAACATGTGAACCACATTTCATGGAGTAAATGTAGTGGGTTACAACTTTCAGAGTTCATATTTGATATGTTTTTGAGACAGTTGTTTAAAGCTCATTACCCAATTCTACATTTGTGCACATTTCCAGTTTTACCAAGTGACCCACTTCGGAGACATAAGGGTTTTTTCACTATTTTTTAGGCATGGAAATGAGTCTATATCCCCATTTTTAGACCCTTGTGATCTCATTTGATACATTTTCTTAAGCCATTCTATTTGCATTTTATTCCGGTTTACCAAGTGTGAAAATGCAGATTTCTAAGTGCCTTACTTTGAGGTCCCACTATTTGTGCCCAGTCCAAGATATTGAAGGAGTGATTTTTCCCCTGTATTGTAAACCTGGAAGTGAACTTCTTTGAATATTTTCATACTTTGGTCAATCCATTTGACCACTTTCCCTAGCCGATTCCAAATTAGATTTCTACAATTTCATTGTGTTTAACTTCAGAAAGGTGTTTAAGTGTTGACTTTGCAGATTAGTGCCAGTTGACTAGTTGATCATCAGAGTGAGCTAATTGAAGTTATATATTCCTTGTGTGAGGTTGAATCCATGTTCAATGGTTCAGACTTTAAGATTCTCTTTTGATAGGTTTGTGCAATCAAAATCAAAAGTGATTTATGTCGATTGACATTATTAACAGAATTGTTTTCAAAGAGTAGTCATTTTCATAATGTCGTAAATTCTTTTCAGATGATGGTTTTGAGATGTGAATTGTTTCCTTGAGCTCCTTCTATCTAAATATTTTCCCAGAATTAGGGGTGGGATCTCAAGACACAAGTTTCTATTTTTGCAAAGGCAAATCTAAATGCAGTTAATACAATTTGTATATCTGCAATTGTCACAATTTTTTAGAATGGCTATATTTTGTAAGCAGTATTTCACGTTCGGGTTGGATTCAGTTGAAACCATTTTGCATGCATACTTACTATGTTTGAATGAATCACTACACCAGGTGTCAGGTCCCTTGATGTAATTCAGTCAGTTTTAAGGGAAATACTGGAGGCAGTTTGAATATTTTGAATATTATGCAGAAGTGGTTAGGAATTGGATTTGAATGGTTTTTGTTTTCACCTTTTGATGGGCATATCACTGAGTTATTATTAATTGTGTCAATATTAAATCAAATCCCCACATCTGAACTTCCTTCAGATAATGGTTTGAAAGTATACATAAGGCATGTGAACTTTGGAGGCTCCAGACCATTAAGGCACGTTGATTACTTGACAGCCTTTGTAGTGTGAAGACGATATAATGAAATACAAAATGTGGAGTCATGGATAAGGTATATGAATGTTTGACACCTTGACACAAATAAATGTGGTCTCATGGAATGCAAGTTGTGTTCTTCGAAGAAGACAAAAAGAGAGTCCAAAAGCAGAGCTTGTGCAATGGTAGAAGAGCATATGAAATGGAATGAAAACATTTAAAAACTACCAAGCAAAGTTAAATTGGTATATGTATATGTTATTAAAAAGAATAATATGAAAAAACAAGAATCATGGCGTGTGTTTTGAAATTTAAAAAGGTTGTGTGGATACCTCCAGTAGGTTGCGCAAGTTCTTGTAAGCAAAGACATTAAAAACCTTAAATGCAAATGAAATTGGCAGGTGTAAAATAAAATTCTACAACTTTTTCCATATCTCAATGTTGTGTGTCAATCAAAGTGGAGTCTTGCATGTTTTTGTTTGGAGGGTTGCATGGACTAAGGAGGACCCTACATAGCATGCCAAAGGAAATAAGGAAAACCCAAAGCTATTAAAAATTCCATAGTGTTTGAGAGCTGAGAAATATCAAGACCAGAAGGCTACGCATGGGTATTCAAAAACAAAACAATTCAAAATTCTATTGGCAGGTGTATTTCTCAGATACCATGTGCAGGAGGAAGTTTAAGGAGGTGTTGCGTAGGAAATAGTGAAGTAGCCAAAGAATTTTAAATAACCAAGCTAATGCTATTGGCAGGTGTTTGTTTCTCACTTGCTAAGTATGAACTAGAAGTTGCACAGTAAAGAGGGAGATGTTTACAAAGAGAAGTCTCCATGCGTGAATAAAAAATATGTAGTTACAAGGTGTGAATACCATCCTATACGGCATTAAGATGACCCCACGCTGAGCATAAAGGAGATACCAAACATGTAGAAGTCTACGCAGCAAATGGGGAGCTTGTGAAATGGGGTTTTTTAATATAAAATTTCAAATCAAAAGCCAGTGAAATGTGCCAAGAAATAAGGTAACATGGAATTTAAAGTGAATCTAGTACATTCACAGAGATTAGAAGGTCTACACAGGCTTGAAAAATGCAAAAGCCATTATCCCACATGCACGGGGTTGTGGGTCTTTTCAATGTTTTTATACTCCAACGCATGCAAAGTTAAATGAATAAGAGCCAAGAGGCCCATTGATGGGCCTCTTGGCTAGTAAAATACTAGAGGAGTGTAGGAGGTCATGAGAATTAACACCCACAAATAATGTACTGAGAGTATAGTATCCCTGTTAAAAGATATTATCCCTATTAGGAGCTTGTTACAACATTATAGTACACAGTCCCTATTAGGAGACAAACCCTATTAGGATTCAAAGAAAATAGTAGGCACACTTCCTAAAGAAGGTTAAAGCCACCCTCAAGGATTTACAATCTGCATCAAGTGTATACAACAAATACACAATCTAGTGAACTGTCTGATAGAAACTATCTTTGCTTGATCAGTTCCAATGAAGTATCATCATTTCTCTCTATCTAGCAGTCAAGCTTCACAGCTTCACAAATCTCTGCTCTTCTCTTTCTCTACCACACTTTTCTAAAATGAAAAGATCACTCATATATACCCTTTTGCAATAAACCATTAGGTCAACCAGTTAAGCTTTCCTAATACATAATTAACTAGGATGGCTAATTAAGGCTTCCCATCATACAAATAATTACATAAGCCCTTGCTAAGATACACACAGTACCTATAACAAATATACAACATTTACAATTCATCACAAATACTTCTAGATCTACAATCCACTCTCATAATTAATTTCCACACATTACAAGTCTGAAGTCAGCTAGGAAATAGGTCTTCTCCAGAACACACACCACAGATGATGTCATCAGTACCCAAATAGAAATCAAACTCAACCCATTTCACTATCATATGTCAGATTTCTATTTGTAAGCTCGCAAGTTCTGAAACATCTTCCTCAGTAAGATATACCTGAAACATAGAGATCTTCTCTATCTAGAATCACAGTTGCAATCCACAAAAATAGTCTTCACCAAATAAACTATAACATCCACATAATGTAACATAAATTCAAGAAACCTTAGGAGTAAGGTCAAGACACAGCCTTCTACATAAATCCAAATTTGATCCTTCTAAACCATCTGTACAGTGTCTGTACACTCGTTCTAGTCAAGTAGTCTGTATGTCTTCTTCATAGAAATATATGTTGACATCAGTGACAAAACATGAATATCAAAAGCATGATCAATAACCAAAACTAATATCATCCAACAATATTCCCCTTTGGCATTGATGGTAACATATGGGAAAATCCATATGCATCAACTCAAAAGTACTCTCTCTTAATACAATCTTCTCAATATCTTCAACATAAATTTCCAAAAATAGTAGGAATTTTCTCATAGATTCCTTCCCCCTTTGGCAGCAATGGCAAAGGGTGTCATAACTGGTCTATAGTCTTCAGTAGCTTTTTCAAATCTTCATGTCTGATTAGGTGCAAGATCACCCAAATGTGCTCCATAGTGTTATCCTACGATCACTCCCTCTAAGGAGTAGATCCATACATCAAGTCCAGAGAATAATATAGCTCTGAGATCCATTGGACTGATGCATATTTGCATAATTTTAATTACCACTGGGAGGGGCCATCACCCCAAGCATACCTCTGAGGTATTCAAAAGCATCTTTTGGAAAAGGTTTAGTAAATATATCTACTAGTTGTTCCTTTATGCTTATGTACTCCAGTTTAATCTCCTTAGCAGCTACCTTCTCCCTCAAGAAATGATACTTGATAGAAATATGTTTAGTCTTTGAGTGCATTACAGGATTCTTTGACATGTTTACTGTACTTGTGTTATCACAATGAATAACCAATGGCTCCTTGAAAATTATTCCAATATCTTCCAGCATTTGTTTCATCCTAACAACTCATGTGCAATTAATTGCAGCAACTACATATTTTTATTCAGCAGTAGATTGAGCAATACAATTCTGCTTCTTGCTTAACTAGGAAACCAATCTCTTCTCAAGAAAAAATGCACCACCACTTGTGCTCTTTTTTTCATCCACATTACCTACCCAATCTGCATCAGTAAAATCATACAAAGTAAAATCATCAGATTTTTCATACCATAATCCATACTCTACTATTCCTTTCAGATATCTAAAAATTCTTTTCATAGTAGAAAAGTGTGTTTCTTTAGGATCTGTCTGATATCTAGCCACAATTCCAACTGCATTGGTAATATCTGGTCTAGTGTGTGTCAAATATTGTAGACCTCCAATCATTGACTTGTACTTAGTCTACCCAACACTTTGAGTCTCATCACTTTTAGTTAGTATGTTCCCTGTTATCATGGGTGTACCAATAGGTTTACAATCTTACATTCCAAATTTCTTCAGCATTTCCTTAAGGTACTTGGTCTGAGATATAAATATGTCATTTTTACTCTGATTAATTTGCAAAACAAGAAAAAATTTCATCTCACCAATCATTGACATCTCAAACTCATTCTCTATTTCTTTAGAAAACTTCTTACTCATTTTATCATTTCCTCCAAAAATGATTTCATCAACAAAAACTTCTATAATTAAGATTCCATCTTCATCAGTTCTTAAATACAAATTACTGTCTGCATTATCTTTTCTGAAACCAAGATGAAGTAGATGTTTATCTAGTCTTGCATACCATGCCCTCGATGCTTGTTTCAGTCCATACAGTGCCTTCTTCAGTCTGCAAACTATGTTTTCATCATCTGTCAAAGGAAAACCATCAGGTTGCTCAATGTACACTTCTTCTTCTAGGTCACCATTCAAGAATGAAAATTTCACATCCATCTGATACACTTTGAAGTCTTTATGTGCAGCATAAGCAAGGAATAGTCTCACAGCTTCCGGTCTAGCAACAGGTGTGAATGTTTCTTCGTATTCTATTCCTTCTTGTTGTGAGTAGCCTTTACATACCAGTCTAGCCTTGTTTCTTACCACTGTGCCTTCCCCATCCATTTTTATTTTTGAAAACCCACTTAGTTCCAATCACATTCTTGTTTTTAGGTCTTAGAACCAACTCCCATGTATTGTTCTTCTTTATCTGCTCTAGTTCTTCTTCCATGGCTTTAGTCCAAGATTCATCTTTACATGCTTCATCAGTAGTCTTGGGTTCAGCTTGAGAAATCAAACAAATCTCATCTCTAACTTTAGATCTAGTCATCATGCCTTTTCTTGCATCATCAATAATTTGATCTTCAGGATGGTTTTTCTTCACATACCTTGGAGTCTTCAATGTCTCAGTAGCTTATGTTTGTTCATCTTCTTCAATCTCATACTCAATCATCAAGGGTTCTTCAGGTTCAGTATCAAATTCTCTTGTTTTTGTTAACTGACCACAATCATACATTCTTTCCTAAATTTGAAATTTATCATCTATCCTCACGTTGGCACTTTCAATTAGTTTTCTCAATCTCAGATTGAAACATTTATATGCTTTACTCTTATTGTAATGCCCAACCAGGGAACCCAAGAGAGATTAACCTAAACATGATACAATGTTTGCTGAATAATTTTTTTTTTAAAAGTTTACATAAAGAGACATACATTAATGCAAAAGCAAATGTCATTTATACACCAGTCTTACACACACATAGATTACATGACTCAAGGGTTCCATGATGTTGAATTACTTAAAGAAAAACACAACTAACCATATAAAAAAGAATTCCATTTGAATAGATAAATCAAATACAACTTACATAACCATAATTACAATCCTAATGGATAACTATGAAACAACCATAAAATCACATCCACTGCACATATCGCAGGGTATGTGGTAATCACTCTAATATACTTATTATACAATTTTCAGATTAGGTATCACATTTGATACACTAATACAAGATTTACAATAATGAAATTACATAATGAATGATGAAGGAACATAAAGAGCTCATCTGCAAAGAACCATCAAGCACCTGGTACAAGGACGTCGAATCTCAATGGGTAAATAATTAGTAGCACCCGTCCATGTGGAACTACAAAGGTCCACCCCACCATGCTGAGGAGATAACAACAGACCCCAATCGGATATCCAAACCAATAAGTAATAACCACTAAGCAAGGGATCCTGATAGCTCTTTAAACCAAGTGTACTACACATCATGATAGGTAAGACTCACTAATCTAAAGGCAACTGACATACGTAGGAAATATAGAGTGTGTAAAGGAAGGTGTCATCATGTACGTCTAACCCTTAAGTTTTTTCCTAGCAATCCCAATGGATTCTGGCACTTAAGTGACCATACACGGAGCCAATGACCTCCCAAACTGACAAGGCCACTAACTATGTCAGGTACCCCTCAAGGAAACTAACATGTTATCATCACCATCTTAGTCTATACTAGCACTCAAGCATGGGTGAGGACACATCTTATTAATTAATTTTAATATCTCTTAGTATGTATTTAGCTATCACTTATTAGGTAAACTCCATAATAAGCAATCCAGTAGTCTCTTACAGACATGAAACTGTTGAACCCTTGGTATTTGATCTTTGATTGTTGTCATTGATGTCAATAATTCATGTATATGATCTCTTAATGTCTAATAGAAATATGGTATTATAATGGACATATGGTATGGTTAAAATCATGAAATTATCTTATTTAATGTCTTTCAACATTGTTCTAAACAAATTTGAGAGATGCACTTAAGTGTTACACAATTAACACTTAATGTTCATATTAATTAAGAAGCGGTTATAAAAAATAGGTTTAGTATATGTGAAATTCGATAGGATTTTTGATCAGTTAGATGAAAACTATTATACCTTTTCAAAAAGGTCTGTGTCCTCTCAAGTGGGTCTGAGTTATTTTTTTTATAACAGATGTGTGTACAGAGAAAAACAATGTCGACCACAATCGATCAAAATCAGTTATGACAGTTTGAGCAGTTTTGAGAATTTTTGGTCTAATGGAAGTTTGGGGTATGTAACTGCCTCAAAAATGTCAACTTCTTTCATTTATAAGTAGAGGATACATTCCTCTAAAACATGGTACAGGTGGGTTTAATAGAAGTTGCAGGATTTGTGAGAAATTGGTTGTAGACCAGAAGGTTTTATTGCAGGTCAACAAGACATCAAAGGATAGGGTAATGATATTTGTTTCTACTTTGTTATATGTGAATAGATATTGATTGAAGAAGTATATCAGAGGTTTAATAAGGTTTATATACTGATTTATGAGCAATTTACATCAGAATTAAATCAAATCCTTTAATGACAAATGATTGCATAATTTGATACTAAATGTTTTGAAGAGAAACAAGGATTTATTTGGTAGTTTGAAAGGCATAAACTCAAGTCATCTTCTTGCATTCAAATATGTTGTTTCAGATCTGATTATACATTTCATAATATGATAAATTCATTGAAAGATGCATGTACACTTTGATGTAATTTGTTGATGTAAAAGAATCAAAAAAAGGAAAGAAGAAGAGAACTATATCTTGCTCTAAGTTTTCAACTTGGAGTTGAAATCTTGACTTCTGATTTGTATTGTAATAGAGATGATCCTCTGATTTTGTATCTCATTTATTCAATTTGGAAGTTGGTGCTTCTTATATATTTGAAGTTGGTGCTTCAGGTGTAAGGGATTGGTGTTCCTTGAAATCGGTGTTTCTAAAACAGTGTGTTGGTGCTTCCCAGAGTTGTAGCTCTAAAAGATTTACCCAAGATGTCAATAAAATTTCAGATTCAAAGTGGTTTTTTACCCTAAGGGGTTTTCCACAATAAACATTGTGTACTTTTTTCTTTTGCTTCTTGTGTTCATGTTTCATAAGCATATGTTATAATTGTAAAAGTTTGAAAAGGACAAGTTTTAAGTAACCACTGATTCACCCCCCCCTCTCAGTGGTGATTGTATTCCAACAGAAACTTATTGCAAGCCACCCCCTACTACACATCTAGGTAACCTACCCTAGGCTCACAGATCCTAACAGATCTAGTATAGGTCAAAACTCAAGTATACCCAAATTCAGTATCCCACACAATCAAGAACGGTCACATATAGGTACACAATCAGATAACATATCGAAAGGGTTTACATGGTTAGTTTAGGGTAATAAAAGATAACAAACACACCATATAATAATAGGAATGCTAAACATCCCCCGGCCTCTGTATACATCCTAAGTCATCTAATGCCCCCAAAATAGCACACATAAGAAAAAGAAAACCATAAGGATGCATAGGACAAAAATGTCCTAAAGGACTGAAAAATGAACACAAGAGAATAACATTTACAACTACCCAAATAGGAATATTATTTTATACACAGAATCTAATAAAGACCATAATTTATCAAATTTAATTAAACAACATTTCTCTCTCTTTTCCAAAATACACATTATAAATCAATTATAGTATGAAATACTCCTATTTACGCATTGAGTATAACATGCTTTAATTTTATCATGATTAAATATAATGTAGACTTAATTATAAAAAATTAACTGCAATATATATTATTCATATAAAAATCATCTATAATACAAATTAATTTCAAAATTCTTATCCATTATAACATCACATTTGACAATGATATATATTAATTAAAATTAATAAAAACTATATTAATTAAAATTAATAACCATATGTTAATTATGATTAACAATATAATAATAATAATAATAATAAGCATTAATTAATTAAAACTTAATATTAACATGTGAAATAAAAATTGGCATTTAACATATTAATTAAAAACAACTAATATTAAAAATAAATTAAATAAAATTAATTTAAAAAAAATTCATTTTAAAAAAATAAAATTTAATAAATAAATTTTAAATTTAAAAAAAAAAAATAACTAAACAAAAAAATATATAAAAAACTTTTTTAAATATGGGGGGAACGGGTTCCCCGCGGGCCCCCAACCCCTCCCCCCCTCTATGCATATAATAAAGGTCGTCGGTGCCGTAGTAGCCGGTTACCCTAGCTGTCATGCTACGCACAGCTTGCCAGCAGTCGTGTTGTTGTGGCCACCACGCCAGTGGGTGTGGGGATCGGGTCCCACCCCATTTGCTTTTTATTTATTTATTTTTCTCATTTTTTTTTATACGGATTCAAATTTCATTTTGTTTTTAACAAAAGCACTTTTTTTTTCCTTAACAATAATAAATTTTGCTTTCTTTAAAAGGTTATTAATTTTTTTTAAATACAAATCCGAAAACGGAAATAAATGGATGAGTGACCTTTTTGTCTTCATTCTTTTTTTGTCCACTAGTGAACTTTTAAACCAGTCTGTATTTTTTTCCAGGGGCTAATTTTTTATAAACTAATTAATTTTTCCCAAAGGAGTTTTCAAAGGAAAGATTAATTTTATTTTTCTCTATAGTTTAGACTATAGCACAGATTAATTTTTTGATTTCTAAGAGTTCTAGAAGGAATTTCCTCACAAAATTTTGACAGCATAATAACACTATACCAAATAATAATAAAATATGAAAATAAAAGATCTAGGGTTTTTATAAATACCCGAAAACCTAAAAATACTATTAAACCATCTAGAAGCCAAAATATCAGCATGCATCCATCCAATCATTGAAAACTTCAGATTTTGCAAAATTGAAAACAATATGGAGAAACCAAAACCTACCTAGAATCCAATGCAAGAACTGAAAGAATGTGCCTTTGAAGAAGATAGGAAACCCGAAAACCTCTAATCCCGATTCAACCACAAATCTGAGATCCATGAAGAACCAAGCACATGCAGGCAAGAAATCACCCAAATTCTCCAAAACAACAAGCAACCACAACAATCCTCAATCCTTCAAAAATCTCAAATCACCAAGAGCTCTCCAAAATGCAAAACCTGTTATGAGAGAATGAGAGGATAATTCTCCTAAAGAGAATCAACTTTCTCTAATTGTGCAAATATTCATGACAACTCCCCATTCAATCCCTAAAATAACTCAACTTGAAATTGAAAGTAATTTCCAATTAAATAATTAAAATACCCTTTATTGCCACAACTGAACTTTGACTCCTAATATCTAGTTGAGAATTTTGAATTTGAAAATACTTTTTCAACACATTCATGCACATGTAATTAATAAAATATTAAATTAAATAAATTAAATATTTATGTCACAATAATGCATGCAACCAAATATTTAATCATTTGATTAATCATAAAAGCATATTTACTTCAATTTTCAATTAAATACTTAATTAAATCAAAATATTCAAATATTTTAATTTAATTAATCATTTCAAATAAACATAGGATATAATTAAATAATTAATTCAACTATAATCCATTTAATTATTAAACATAGGAAATCACTCAAAATTCAATAAATCACCTGAAAGTAAACACATGCAAAACAAACATACTCAGGGGAAAGGGTAATTGAATTCCTATCAACTAGACAAATTCGGATAGGGTAGTCAAAATGAAACTCATCCAACATTAGAATGATTAGGCTTAGGTTAGGGTTTCAGATATGTATCTTACCTCCCCTCTTTACCATTGAGATGAATATTTATGGGCACGCTCACTCTTCCCAATTCAGGGAAGACGATGCTCTGTACCTGCAATCCTGTCATCAAAAGAACACACATATACATATAATACAATATCACAAACAATGATAGGGATCAGTTGAACGTGTGAATCTCGCTGAGGCAAGTAACTACATCTCTATCCTCTACCACAACAACATGCAAACATATATAATAAACATGATAACCATACACATGCAAGTATGGGGTAAGTACATCATAATCAAAACATAAATCATCACATCATGATAATATCCATAAAATCATAATCAAGAATCACCATCAACTAAAAGAATAATAGCTCTCATGAAAATTAGCCTAAAATAATCTGGCTAATCAACTGAAACCACTGTCCAAAAAGTACGGCATCATAAACTGAAAGAAAAATACGAGTGGGTATTACATCCACCCCCTAGGATTAGGCTTACTCCTGGAAGCCCATAAACAAGTAGGGATATAAATCTTGTAATCTAGCTGCATCCTCCCATGTCACTGATGACTCATCATTTGGGTCCCATTGGACCCTTACCTGCTCTATGGTACGACCCCTGAGGGTCACACCCTGCTGCTCCAAAATACATATTGGCTCCAAAGCCAACTGCCCATCCTCGACCTGTAATGCATTCCAATCAAGTACACGCATAATTTTAGGAATGTATCTCCTAAGAATTGAAACATGAAAAATATCATGGATGAGCGATAGGCTAGGTGGCAAAGCAAGTCGATAAGAAACTAGTCCTATCCTCTCTAGGATCTCAAATAGTCCCACAAAGTGAGGTGCCAACTTCAACCCTTTCCGTAATGGATCAGACTCTTCCATGGGCGCACTCTCAGGAACACTCTATCTCCAACTACAAAATTTCTATCCACCCTGTGAGCATCTGCATACTTCTTCTGTCTATCCTGTGCAGTCACTAAATGCTCACGTATCTACACTACTTGCTACTCCATGTCTCGAAGCATCTCAAGACCATGAAGAATACAGTCCTCCAATCTATCCCACCTCCAAGGCGTACAATAAGGATGGCCATACAACACCTAAAAAGGTGCCATGCCAATAGAACTGTGATATCCATTATTGTTTGCAAACTCCACTAGGTACAAGTACTCCTCCCAGTGAGTTTGTCTATCCATGACATACATCCTCAACATATCCTCAAGAACCTTGTTCACCCACTCTGTCTATCTATCAGTCTTAGGATGATACACTGAACTAAAATTCAGCTGAGAACCAAGATCATGTTGTAAAGATGTCCAAAAGGCTGAGGTAAAAATAGGATCTTAATCCAATATAATACGGAGAGGAATGCCATGAAGTCTCATGATGTCTTGCATGAAGACTTGGGCTACAGAAGCTATTGTATATGATGATCTCATAGGTAAGAAATGAGCCACCTTGGTTAACCGATCAATGGTCACAATGATAGAATCGTGTCTACGAGGAGTCATAGGAAATCCAACTATGAAATCCATAGAAATAATATCCCACTTCCAAGATGGAATGAGATTTGGCTGAAGAAGCCTTGCTGGATGCTGATGATCCCCTTGACCTTCTGACACTCTAAGCATCTGTGTACATCCCTCTTCATACGAGCCCAATGGTAGAGATATCAAAGATTTGCGTGCATCTTCTTGACACCTGTATGTGTCAAATAGGGTGCACGATGAGGCTCGAACAACACTAATGTCCGCAAATCATCTAATGGTGGTACATAGATTTGGCTCATATGATGCAATAAACCATCTGACTCCAAAACATAACAAGAGAATTTTCCCTCTAATGGTCTCCCTGACTCTATCTCTGCCTTCACCTCCTGTTACAAGGTATCACTAGGAAGTGACTGGAGTATCCTACTCCTCAAGTCCACACTAAGAGTCAATGCTAGAATGGCATGTCACTTGCGACTCAATGCATCTGCAACTACATTTTCCTTTCCCTGACTATACTTTATCTCAAATTCATATTCACAAAGGAACTCCATCCACCTTCTCTTTCTAGCATTTAGATTAGGCTGGGTAAAGATATACTGAAGTCTATGGTGATCACTATGAAGCTCAAACCGGTGTCCCAATAGAAAGTGTCTCCACCATACCAATGCATGAACAACCACAGCTAACTCCAGATTGTGAGTAGGGTAATTAAGCTCATGATCCTTGAGTTTGTGAGACTCATAGGAAATCACTCGCCCATCCTGCATGAGAACTGATACGATCCCCTCTAATGATGCATCAACACACACAACAAAATATCCCATTGGATCAGGCACAACTAGGATAGGTGTGCTATTCAAACACACCTTAAGGCTTTGAAAAGCCTCCTCACACTTCTCTATCCAAACAAACTTCTTCCCTTTCCGTTGAAGAGAAGTAATAGGATGTGTCACCCTAGAGAAGTTCTTCACAAACCTACAGTAGTATCCCGCAAGACCCATGAAGCTACGTACCTCAAACACATTAGTGGGTGCTGGCCACTCCACAATAGCCTGAATCTTTGAAGGATCTACTGAGATACCTTCTCCGGAGATGACATGACCAAGATAATGTACCTCTGTCTAAAAGAAATCACACTTAGCCGGATTGGCATAAAGTTGATTCTTCTTAAGGCACTGCAAAACCTACCAAAGATGCTCTTCATGCTCCTCCATGGATCTAGAATAAATCAGTATATCATCCAAGAAGACGAGCACAAAGCAATCAAGGTACTCTCAAAATACTCCATTCATCAAACACATAAATATCGATGGAGCATTCGTCAACCCAAAAGGAACCACTATGAACTTGTAGTGTCCCTCGTGTGTACGGAATGTTGTCTTGTGGATATCTACATCCTCAATCCACAACTGGTGGTATCCTGACTTAAGATCAACTTTAGAGAACACCTTGGCTCCCTTGATCTGATCAAATAGGTCATCTATGTGTGGCAATGGGTACCTATTTTTTACCATCACCTTGTTCAATTGTCTATAGTCAATACGCAAGCGTAATGATCCATCCTTCTTCTTGACAAAGAGGACAGGTGTACCCCAAGGAGATACACTAGGGAAGATGTTCCCATTTTCCAACAACTCCTCTAACTGTAGTTTCAGCTCACTCAACTCATGAGTAGCCATCTTATATGGGGCTCTAGATATAGGCTCTACTCTAGGCACAATCTCTATGCGGAAGTATATGTCATGCTTTGGTGGTGTACCTGGGATCTCACTAGGTAATACATCAATGAACTCCTGTAATATAGGATGATCTAATGTCTTGACTTCACTCTCCATACCATCTATCTCATACATAGATACTACAAACATCTGACAACCCTTTCGCATACATCACTTCAGTTGCATAGTGGATATCATGCGAAGGGATATGGGTCGAGGAATCCCCATAATGTGACACTCCTTACCATCATCATCCTTGCAAAGGATGGTCTTCCATCTACAATTGATATTTGCTCCATGAGCTCCTAACCAATCCATTCCTAAGACAACCCCATATGATCCCAAAGGAATCACATGTAGGTCAACCAAGGTAATAAACTTCCCTAGGTTCAGTTCACAATTATGAACCAAGGAATCTGTAGCTACCCTAGCTCCTAAGGCTAGTTCCACTTGCCAACCTAATTCTTGCTTTGCAGCCACTATCCCACAATGCTCAATAAGGAAAGTATATATAAAAGATTTGGTTGCTCTTGAATCAAAAAATATAGAAATAGAGGTACTCCAAATAGTACCTGAAGTCTCAATGACTATCCCTTGATTCTCTACCTGTCTATGATCCACGACTGCAAACAATCTGTGTGAACCCCCTCCTACAATAGGCTCCAAGGCTGCTAGCCTCTGTGTAGAATATGGTGGTTCTCTCTGTGGACAATTAACCACAATGTGGCCAAACTGACCATAGGTGAAACATCCTGTGCCTCTGAAATTGCCTCTCCCATTGGAGGGCGCACTAGACTACTGAACACTCCCTCTGCTCATACTAGGTTGTGCACTCTGAGCTGGACAGTTGGACTGATTATGCTTATAGTGTTTTCCACTCCTGACACTCTTACCACTGTGGGTAGGAGGTGCAGCCTTCTACTGTTGCTACTTGTTCTGGCTCTGGTTTTGATTACCTCTGTAATAATTGGATGACTTCTTGAAGTTCCTAGCACCCTGTGACTGGTTACCTCTATAGCCTGCTCCAGAAGCTCATCTAGTTTAACCACCTTGTCAACCTCCATGGCCTGCTGCCAAGTTAGCCTTTGCTAGAGTGGCTTTAATAACCATAGCTCGTAGGTTCGTAGGCTCAAAGAGCTTTACGTCCCCTACAATGTGGGCACTAAGCCCTCGCACAAAGTGGTGTACCATAAGTGTCGAGTCTTGGCTATATCCAGTGTACTACTTGAGCTCATAAAAATGATGCTCATACTACTCTACAGTCAATGTCAGCTATCTAAGATTATGAAACTCGTCGGCCCTCTGCTGTATCCACTAATCAGATAGGAACCTCTCTCTAAAGTTCTCAAGAAAGAGTTCCCAGGTAACAGTATCCATATGAAGACCTAGCTTCTCTTCCTCAACCTTCCACCAAATAGCCACAAAATGTGTCAACTGCATCGTGACATATCTCTCTTTAGTATTACTACTAAAGGGATGCATCATGAAGACTCTTTCCAAAGCTATCAACCAAGTGTCTACCTCCAAACTAGATTCCTGACCATTGAAAGGGATAACCTTCCCTCTCGTCAGGTCTCTCATGTGGTTGGTTGCTACCACTGCAGGTTCCACTGTAACTACCCTCCCACAAGGGCTCCTAGATCTCTCCCTCTGTCTCTCCTCATGATGGGAGTGGTGGGATACATCCTGCTCTAATCTGGCTCTCTTAGGAAGGTGATCTAGGATAGCCTGAAGTATCTTCCTAGTATCCAATCCTCCAGACTCATCTTGACCCTCTCTCCTCTAATCACCTCTATCCTACCGATAACTAACCTCCTGCCTAACACTCATGGAGGGGCTAGGATGCTTGCCTCCCCTACGGGCACCAGACCCACCTCTACCACAGGCACATGACCCACCTCTGCCATGGCCTCTAGCAGCTCTTATTTCAGGCATGATACCCGAAACAACCAAAGATAGATACAACATTCACCACAAAGCTCGAATCATAAACTAAAGAATGAATATAACCATAAAGAAATAATTTGAAAACAAATGTGTTGTATGTCTATGTTTTTGTTTTAAGTTCAAGCTAGACACAACCTAATGGGCATACAATTCCTAGAGTTGCCAGTGTAGAAACTAGGGCTCTGATACCAAATGTAACACCCCGCCAGGGAGCCCAAGAGAGATTAACCTAAACATGATACTATGTTTGCTGAATAATTTTTTTTTTAAGTTTACATAAAGAGACATACATCAATGCAGAAGAAAATACCATTTATATACCAGTCTTACACACACATAGATTACACGACTCAAGGGTTCCATGACGTTGAATTAATTAAAGCAAAACATAACTAACCATATAACAAAGAATTCCATTTGAATAGATAAATCAAATACAACTTACATAACCATAATTACAATCCTCATGGATAACAATGAAACCACCATAATTTCACATCCGCTGCACATGTCACAGGGTATGTGGTAATCACTCTAATCTACTTAATATACAATTTCCAGATTAGGTTTCACATGCGATACACTAATACAAGATTTACAATAATGAAATTATATAATAAATGATAAAGGAACATAAAGAGCTCATCTCCAAAGAACCATCAAGCACCTAGTACAAGGACATCGAATCTCAATGGAAAAAGAATTACTACCACCCATCCATGTGGAACCACAAAGGTCCACTCCACTGTACTAAGGAGATAACAACAGACCCCAATCAAATATCCAAACCAATAAGGAATAACCACTAAGAAAGGGATCTTGGTAGCTCTCTAAACCAAGTGTACTACACATCATGATAGGTAAGACTCACTAATCCAGAGGCAACTGACGTACGTAGGAAATCTAGATTGTGTAAAGGAAGGTGTCATCATGTACGTCTAACCCTTAAGTTTTGTCCTAGCAATCCTAATGGATTCTGGCACTTAAGTTACCATACACGAAGCCAATGACCTCTCAAACTGAAAAGGTCACTAACTATGTCAGGTATCCCTTGAGGCAACTAACATCTTCTCATAACCATCTTAGTCTATTAAGTAAAATCTACAATAAGCAATCCAGTAGTCTCTTACAGACACAGAACTTATTGCAAGCCACCCCCTACTACACATCTAGGTAACCTACCCTAGGCTGACAGATGCTAACAGATCTAGCATAGGTCAAAAACCAAGTATACCCAAATCTAGTATCCCACACAATCAGGAACGGTCACATATAGGTACACAATCAGATAACATATCGAAAGGGTTTGCATGGTCATTTTAGGGTAATAACAAATAACACACATGTCATATAATAACAGGAATGCTAAACACCCCCTAGCCTCTGTATACATCCTAGGTCATCTAATGCCCCCAAAATAGCACATATAAGCAAAAGAAAACCATAAGGATGCATAGAACAAAAACGTCCTAAAGGACTGAAAAATGAACATAAGAGAATAACATTTACAACTACCCAAATAGGAATATTATTTTATACATAAAATCTAATAAATACCATAATTTATCAAATTTAATTCAACAACATTTCTCTCTCTTTTCTAAAATACACATTATAAATCAATTATAGTACGAAATACTCCTATTTACGCATTGAGTATAACATGCTTTAAGTATATCATGATTAAATATAATGTAGACTTAATTAAACAAAAATTAACTACAATATATATTATTAATATAAAAATCACCTATAATACAGATTAATTTAAAAATTGATATCCATTATAGCATCACATTTGACAATGATATATATTAATTAAAATTAATAAAAACTATATTAATTAAAATTAATAACCATATGTTATTTATATATATATATATATAAGCATTAATTAATTAAAAATTAATATTAACATGTCAGATAAAAATTGGAATTTAACATATTAATTAAAAATAACTAATATTAAAAATAAATTAAATTAAATTAATTTAAAACGAAATTCATTTTAAAAAAAACAAATTTAATAAATAAATTTTAAATTTAACAAAAAAACAACAACCAAAAAAAATAAATATATAACAAACTTTTTTAAAAGTTTGTTTGCCCCCCCCCCCCCCCCCCCCCCCCCCCTCTATGCATATAATAAAGGTCGTTGGTGTCGTAGCAGCCGGCTGCCCTGGCTGTCGTGCTGCGCATGGCCTGCCAGCAGCCGTGCTGCTGCGGCCACCACGCCAATGGGTGTGGGGATGGGGTCCCACCCCATTTTCTTTTTACTTATTTTTTTTCTCATTTTTTTTTTAATTAATTTTTTTTTATACGGATTCAGATTTCATTTTTTTTTAACAAAAGCACTTTTTTTTTCCTTAACAACAATAAATTTTGCTTTCTTTAAAAGGTTATTATTATTTTTTTAAATACAAATCCAAAAACAGAAATAAATGGATGACTGACCTTTTTGTCTTCATTATTTTTTTGTCCACTAGTGAACTTTTAAACCAGTCTGTATTTTTTTCTAGGGGCTAATTTTTTATAAACTAATTAATTTTTCCCAAAGGAGTTTTCAAAGGAAAGATTAATTTTATTTTTCTCTATAGTTTAGACTATAGTACAAATTAATTTTTTGATTTATAGGAGTTCTAGAAGGAATTTTCTCATGAAATTTCGACAGCATAACGACACTATGCGAAATAATAATAAAATATGAAAATAATAGATCTAGTGTTTTTATAAATACCCAAAAACCTAGAAATACTATTAAACCATCTAGAAGCCAAAATATCAAACAAGCATCCATCCAATCATTGAAAACTTTAGATTTTGCAAAATTGAAAACAATAAATGGAGAAACCAAAACCTACCTAGAATCCATTGCAAGAACTGAAGGAATGTGTCTTTGAAGAAGATAGGAAACCCAAAAACCTCTAATCCCAATTCAACCACAAATCTGAGATCCATGAAGAATCAAGCACATGCAAGAAAGAAATCACCCGAATTCTCCAAAACAAGAAGCAACCACAACAATCCTCAATCCTTGAAAAATCGCAAATCACCAAGAGCTCTCCAAAATGTAAAACCTGTTATGAGAGAATGAGAGGAGAATTCTCCTAAAGAGAATCAACTTCCCCTAATTGTGCAAACCCTCATGACAACTCCCCATTCAATCCCTAAAATAACTCAACTTGAAATTGAAAGTAATTCCCAATTAAATAATTAAAATACCCTTTATTGCCACAACTCAACTTTGACTCCTAATATCTAGTTGAGAATTTTGAATTTGAAAATACTTTTTCAACACATTCATGCACATGTAATTAATAAAATATTAAATTAAATAAATTAAATATTTATGTCACAATAATGCATGCAACCAGATATTTAATCATTTAATTAATAATAAAAGCATATTTACTTCAATTTTCAATTAAATACTTAATTAAATCAAAATATTCAAATATTTCAATTTAATTAATTATTTCAAATGAACATAGGATATAATTAAATAATTAATTCAACTAAAATCCATTAAATCATTAAACATAGGCAATCACACAAAACCCAATAAATTACATGAAAGCAAACACATGCAAAATAAACATACTCAAGGGAAAGGGTATTCAAATTCCTGTCAACTAGACAAATCCGGATAGGGTAGACAAACTGAAACTCATCCAACATTAGGATGATTAGGCTTAGATTAGGGTTTTGGATCTGTATGTTACCTCCCCTCTTTAGCATTGAGATGAATATTTATGGGCATGCTCACTCGTTTCAATTCAGGGAAGACGATGTCCTGTACCTGCAAACTTGTCATCAAAAGAAAATGCATGTACATATAATACAATATCGCAAACAATGATAGGGATCAGTCGAACATGTGGATCTTGCCGAGGCAAGTAACTACATCTCCATCCTCTACCACAAAAACATGCAAACATATATAATAAACATGATAACCATACACATGCAAGTATGGGGTAATCACATCATAATCAAAACATAAATCATCACATCATGATAATATCTATAACATCATAATCAAGAATCACCATCAACTGAAAGAATAATAGGTGCTCTCATGAAAAGTAGCCTAAAATAATCCAGCCAATCAACTAAAACTACTACCCAAAAGAGTATAGCATCATAAACTGACAGCAAAATATGAGTGGGTATTACACTTAGCAGAATAACCAACAAAGATTCTTTCATCACTTCTAGCATCAAATTTGCCTATCTCATCATCTCTCTTAATATAGCATTTACTGCCAAATTTCACAGTAGGTGTATGATCAAACCATAATTCATAAGGAGTTTTATTTGTATCTTCTCTTATCTGAATTTTGTTTAGTGTGTACACAATAGTCCCAACTGCTTCTCTCCAATGAACATATGATACATTTCCTTCCAGCAACATAGTCCTAGCAGTATCTAATATAGTTCTGTTTCTTCGCTTTGCTATCACATTCTGTTGTGGAGTTCTAGGAGCTGAATTTTGTCTATGTATTCCATTTTCTTCACAATATGTGTTAAACAATTCTGATGTAAATTCTCCTCCTCTATCTGATCTCAAACATTTCATCTTTAAACCAGATTCATTCTCAACTTTTTTTTTGAACAACTTGAATTTGTCAAATGCCTCTGATTTCTCTCTCAAATATGTAACCCACATCATTCTAGAAAAGTCATCAATAAAGAGTATAAAATACCTTTCACCATAGTATGATCTTGTTCTTGTAGGGCCACACAGATTTGTATGCACCAGATCCAACTTTCCTTTTGCTAAATAGGCTTTTCTCTTGAGAGTGCTTATAGTCTATTTTCCCATAACACATTCTCTACACATAGTGTTAGATGGCTTAACAATTTTAGGTAGATCTCTTACTTCTTTTTTCATACTTGCCTTCACAATGTTGTCAAAATTAACATGACAAAATCTTTTGTGTCATAACCAGCTGTCATCAATCTTTGCAATAAAACAAGTAGCTTCAGATGTGTTTATTTCGAATGCATTACCTCTGGATTTAGTACCAGATGCTATCAATTCTCATATTTTACTCTTGATATAACATTTCCCGTTGATGAATTTAAGTTGATAACCCTTGTCCACTAGTTGTCCAATACTCAACAAATTATGCTTGAGTCCATCAACAAGTAGTACATTGTCAATGTTTGTCTTACCATCCAATGAGATAGATCCAATCCCAATAATAAGTTTAGGAGTATTGTCACCAAATATAACAACACCGCCATCATGCTTCTTCAAACTTACAAATTTATTTTTATCTCTAGTCATATGATGTGAACAACCACTATCTATGACCCATTCAGATTTATTTTCAACTCGAGATACTAATGCTTTTTCCTCATGCATAGGTTCATCACCCTTAATAGCAATGAATCCAATTTCATCAAAGTTATCATTCTCATCATCAAATATTCCTTCACTAGCATAATAGCATTCCTTATCCTTTGAGAAATTAGACTTGAAAAACTTACATTTGTGCTTTGGAATTCTTGTAGGACATCTAGATACAAAATGACTGATCTTATTACATGAAAAACATTTCAAAGGTAGTTTTCCTTCAAACTTTCCCTTACCTCTCTTCTCTCTTCTAGAAATCAGTGCAATGGTTTCATCTAGCTTCCTTCATTCTTCCTGTATCTGTTCCCATTCATCAGCATAGGCTCCAAGTTCTTCTCTCAGATCATTACTACTTATGCTTGTATTTCTAGCTAAGGTCTTCTTTTTCTTGTGCATGGTTGCTTTGAATGCTGACTCAACTTTAGGTAAAGTGTCTCCCGATTCTGTGGCCTCAAATTTAGTTATTTTTGCAATCAACATCTCTCTGGTGAAGTTTTGTGTCAAAGGTATGATCTCCTCTATAGCCTGAACCTTGGTTCTGTATGCAGATGTCAAAGATCTCAGTATCTTTGCAATTACTTCTTCTTCACTGTAAGTTCCTCCAGAGTTCCTAATACCAATCACTACCTCAATAATTCTTTGTGCATATGCTCTGATCTTCTCATCTTCTCTCATATTTAATTATTCCATCTTTGTCTTCTAGTTCTGTAACTTTTCTTGCCTTGTAAATCTATCTCCAACATATAGTGCTTCCAGTCTTGTCCAGATTTCATGTGCAGAATCCAAGTCCTTTACTTTAGTGAATTCTCCTTCTGATAGAGTGCTGATTAAAGATTCCCTTGCAACCATATTACATGAAAATAACTTATTTTTGTCTTCAGTGGTCTTCTCTAATTCATCCTCAGTCGCTAACTTTTATTTCTTCTTTATGATCATCCAGTAGTCAAGTCCTAGACACATCAGATTTGTTCTCATCTTGTTCTGCCAAGTGTCAAAGTTTTTAGGATCAAACTTTAGACTATCCTTCCTATAGTAAGTCATCTTCAAGATCACCTCAAGCTATTGAAATTTCTCTCTAAGGACTAGCAGCTCTGATACCAATTGTTAGGAATAACAGTCCACAAGACAACTGAGAGGGGGGGTGAATCAGTTGTAGTATAGATTATTTAACTTTAAACTTTGTTAACCATATCAGAAAATGTAGATTATAACATAGTAATAGACAACACCATAACACAATATTTGTTGTCGAGGAAACCCTGTTAAAGGTAAAACCCCGGTGGGAATTAACTCCCACAAATAATGTATTAAGAGTATAATATCCCTATTAAAAGATATTATCCCTATTAGGAGCTTGTTACAATATTACAGTACACAGTCCATGTTAGGAGACAGACCCTGTTAGGAGTCAAAGGAAATAGTAGGCTCACTTCCCAAAGAAGGTTAAAGCCACCCTCAAGGATTTATAATCTGCATCAAGTGTATACATCAAATACACAATCTAGTGAACTTTCTGATAGCAACTATCTTTGCTTGATCAGTTCCAATGAAGTATCAACACTGCTCTCTATCCAGCAGTCAAGCTTTGTAGCTTCACAAATCTCTTCTCTTCTCTTTCTCTACCACACTTTTTGCAAATGAAAAGATCACTCATATATACCCTTTTACAATAACCCATTAGGTCGGCCAATTAAGCTTTCCTAATACATAATTAACTAGGTCAGCCCATTAAGGCTTCCCATCATACAAATAATTACATAAGCCCTTGCTAAGATACACATAGTACCTATAACAAGTATACGACATTTAAAATTCATCACAATTACTTCCAGATCTGCAATCCACTCTCATAATTAATTTCCACATGTTACAAGTCTGAAGTCAGCCAGGAGATAGGTCTTCTCCAGGACACACACCATAGATGACATCATCAGTACCCAAATAGAAATCAAACTCAACCCATTTCACTATCATATGTCAGCTCTCTATCTATAAGCTTGCAAGTTCTGAAATGTCTTCCTCAGTAAGATATACCTGAAACACAGAGACCTTCTCTGTCCATAATCACAATTACAGTCCAGAAAAATAGTCTTCACCAAATGAACTATAACATCCACATAATGTAACATAAAGTCAAGCAACCTTAGGAGTAAGGTTAGGACATAGCCTTTTTCATAAATCCAACTTTGATCCTTCTAAACCATTAGTACAGTGTCTGTACACTTGTTCTAGTTAAGTAGTCAGTTTGTCTTCTCCATAGAAATATATGTTGACATCAGTGACAAAACATGAATATCAACAGCATGATCAGCAACCAAAACTGATATCATCCAATAGTTAGGAGTTAGTATTGCTCTAGTTTTCAGACATACTCTATGCAAGTGGAATATTGCATAAGAATTGACAAAATATTGAGGTATTTTCTACCTAAAGTTTTGAAAACTATTCCATAGTTCTATATCTGCAAGCTTGTATTTGTTACAAAGGAGTCATGTGTGTGCAGATTAGATAATACCCACCTGAGTGATGTGGGCTCAAATTGAAGGAGGATTTTTTATCCTCATTAATTAGACTTTTTCTTGTTACAATCAGAAGTTGGGAATTATAGAGTTGGTCAATTATTGATCTGTTTTGATTCTGCAAGAAAAAAGCTCTAACAAATTGGTGACTCCACTGGGGAAAGATGTAAAAAATATTGTTGAACTTGTCAAAGAACCTATGTTGTTCTAAAGTTCATTTCAAATCCCATAAATCTTTGTTTTATTAATCCCATACTTTTTGTGGGTGGCGACTTTGTTAAATTTGTAGAATCCTAGTTGTTTTATGCCAGTGTAAAATTGATTATCAGTTACTATTTGAAGTTTAAGATCAACAAGTTTAAGATGTATGTTTCCTTGCTTGGCTGAATCAATATTTAAATCTGATTTTAATAAAAAGAGTTAGAAAAAGAATCTGAAATTTGTTTCATATCTCTGAGAGAAAACATCATGTAAGTGTTTTCAATTTCCAAAATTAAAATAAATTTGTAAATAGTTCTTACTGTTTAAATATTTTTCCTTTGTAAGGAGGTGGTGACTCTGCAAAGAAAGAACCTAGTGTAACTACAAAAGAGGCTCTAGATCTTCCCTATATCCAGTCAAGAAGAAGTAAGAACAACGACTAGCAATTTTGGTCCAGGTAATCTTCTTGTTAAAAGAGAAAAGCCCCTTAATAGGTGATCAAGTCACTAAGAAAAAAGGGAAAAGTAATTTTAAAAGGTTGTCATACTTCTGGGCTAAATTTTAGTTCTAAGGATCTAAAGTATGTTGTGGTTTTATGAAGTCAATGGTTGTGTAAAGTTAGATAAAAAAATTTGTCACAAGGACAGAATGTATTGTTGAGTAAGTGGTTAAAATGGAATTTCCAGCTTTCATAGAAAAAGATATGTTTTCTAGATCTGAAATTTATTAGCGAGATCTTGAAAATGTTAATATAGAAAAAGATATTTTATTGATAAATCAAAAAATCCAACAGAAATGCATGTTGATTTTAAGATGTGAAATAGGAGAGAGAAATGAAGAATCAACACTTTTGTTTTATGAGAAGTTTCGTGAAGCTTATAATGAGCTTCCAATGGGTGTTGATTTTAAGAATCTACATATGTTGAAATGTTTCTAGAGCTTAGTATGCCTGAATCAGTTAGTTGGTCTACATCCCTTAGAGAATAAGCAATTGAACGTACCATAGAATGGATAGATTTGATTGAGAAATCAGAATCTGAAAATATTGAATATGAATCTAGTTATCTAGATGATGTTGAGTCTACTTGTGCTAGTGATGCCAATTATAATGCTGACAATGAAGTCTATGAATAGAAAGATTATGAAGGTGAATCTGTAGTTGGGAATGTTCCCCTTGAGTCTATAGATCTTTCTTTTTCTTAGCATGAAGATGCAGATTTATTGTTTCAGTTTAAAGAAATTATGTGTGAACAACAAGATGATTATTACAATGTGGATGTAAGTTGCTCCAGTGATTTCTTTGCACAATATGACATGAGCCAAGAGATCCTGGTCCTTATTTCCAATGAGGAAGATGTATTTAGCATTGAGCAAGAGACAAAAGAAAGTGAGAAAGAATTCCAATGCCTGCTAAGCAGTGAGAAAATCTCAGAACTCTTAGCTGCTGATTTTTAGAGGTATACTTCTAAATATGACTCTAGAATTTCATGCCCAATGGATATATGTTTTGATGAAGATGATGTTAGTGAGGGCATGAAATGTGAAAAACATGTTGAGTTTCCTTCTCCTATTTTTGAAGTAAATGATATGCAAGTTAAGAGTACATATGATTGTGATGAATTTGTTGTTGGCATATATGATGAATATGAGGATTTATGTATTAGTGTAGATTCAGATTTTCATGAACATAGTATCAGTTATTCTTTTTTAAGCCATGATGTTAAAGAAAGAGACATATATGAATGTGTTTTTTAAGATTTACAAGTGATTAAAGAACCATTGATTGACAATGTTTTCTTATGCTTAAAAGATGATGATAGAAGTATTGATCAGCAAGTTATCTCTAGTGTTATGCAATCAAATTTTTGTTTTGAGACATTCTATTTTATCTTGCAAAGTGCTGATGTAAAATAACTTTATTTTTTTGTGCAAACTAATTTCCAGTATGTGGATGTTTCCTTCCATGAGAGTGATCTGGAGTGTTTCTTCTTTTAGCAAGTCAGTAATAGTGAAGGGTGTGATGTTTTGATGTCACACAATGATCAGCATTCACAGCGTTTTGGTGACTTTGTTTTTCCAAGTGATGGTGAGTTTGTTGATTGTCTTTTGTTTGATATGCTAAAGGTGAATGGCAGTATTTTTAATCAGAAACGTGGAATTAATAGTTTCAACTTACCTTTGATTTATAGAGATGAGAATCATACGTTCGATAGAGGTAAGAGTTGTTTTCAGTTTTAGGTCTTCAGGCATTTCTAAATTTCTATGCTTGTATAGTTCCTTTCCTTTCCCTTCAGTCGTGTGGTGTGTTTTCTTTCAATAAAGGGTTCCAAGTTTTTTGAGTTGAAAAAGAGAAGAGAGAGAAATGATCTAATTTGTTGTTGACTGGTCTTGTTTAGCCAATGAGATTCTAAATTCTCTGAATGCCCGATGGGGGCATGCATCCCCAATCAAAGCCACTGTTGGAACTCTAAAATTCTGGGTAAATTTTAGAGTGGGTATTTTGGATTTTCCTTAAAGGCAAAGTTGTTGCCCCTAAAAATCTTTTTGAAGAGGTCTACTTGGAGTGCAAGTAAATGAGACCTGGTGATTTTCATGAGATATCACTTGGGAAACATGTGCACCACCTTTCATGGAGTAAATGTAGTGGGTTATAGCTTTCAGAGTTCATATTTGATATGTTTTTGAGACAGTTGTTTAAAGGTCATTACCCAATTTTGCATTTGTGCATGTTCTAGTTTTACCAAGTGACCCACTTCGGAGGCTTGTATCTAATGCCTAGTTGTTAGTGAAGACATAAGGTTTTTTGCATTGTTTTGTAGGTATGGAAATGAGTCTATATCCCCATTTTCAGACCCTTGTGAGCTCATTTGATTAGTTTTCTTAAACCATTCCATTTGCATTTTATTATGGTTTACCAAGTGTGAAAATGTAGATTTCTAAGTGCCTTACTTTGAGGTCCCACCATTTGTGTCGAGTCAAAGATATTGAAGGAGTGATTGTTCCCCTATATTGTAAACCTAGAAGTGAACTTCTCTGAAGAGTTTCAGACTTTGCTTAATCCATTTGACCACTTTCCCTAGCCGATTCCAAATCAGATTTCTGCAATTTTACTATGTTTAAGTTCAGAAAGGTGTTTAAGTGTTGACTTTGCAGATTAGTGTCGATTGACCAGTTGATCATTAGAGAGAGATAATTGAATTTATATATTCCTTGTGTGAGGTTGAATCCATGTTCAAAGGTTCATACTTTAAGAGTCTCTTTTGATAGTTTTGTGGAATCAAAATCAAAAGTGATTTATGCAAATTGACATTAATACTAGAATTGTTTTCACAGAGTAGTCATTTTCAGAAGGTCATAACTTCTTGTCAGATGATGATTTTGAGATTTGAATTGTTTCTTTGAGCTCCTTGTATCTAAATGTTTTCCCATAATCAGGGGTGGAATCTTAAGACATAAGTTTCTATTTTTGTAAAGGCAAATCTAAATGCAGTTTGTACAATTTGTATATATCTGTAATTGTCACAGTTTTTCATAATGGCTATGTTTTGTAAGAAGTATTTCATGTTTGGGTTAGATTCAGTTGAAACCCTTTTTCATGCATACTTATTGTGTTTGAATGAATCACTATGCCAGGTGTCGGGGTCCCTTGATGTAATTTAGTCAATTTTTAAGGGGAATCCTGGAGGCAGTTTGTATATTTTGAATATTATGCAGAAGTGGTTAGGAATTGGATTTGCATGGTTTTTGTTTTCACCTTTTTATGGGCATATCACTGAGTGATTATTAACTGTTTCAATATGAAATCAAAGCCTCACATCTGAACTTCCTTGAGATAATGGTTTGAAATCATACATAAGGCATTTGAACTTTGGAGGCTCCATACCAATAAGGCACATTGATTATTTGACAGCCTGTGTAGTGTAAAGAGGAGATAATACAATGCAAAATGTTGAATCATGGACAGAGTATATGAATTTTTGACAGCTTGCCACAAAGAAATATGGTCTCATGGCACGCAAGTTGTGTTCTTTGAAGAAGAAAAAAAAAGGACTTCAGAAGGAGAGCCTGTGCAATGGTAGAAGAGCATATGAAATGGAATGAAAACATTTAAAAAATACCAAGCAAAGTGCAATTGGTATATGTATATTTTTTTTTTAATAAGGTAACTGCAAGTTTTGAAGGGGCCCCAAAATCCTATACAAATATGACTCAAAAGATATTCAAAAAATCCCTCTAAATGAAACAGATCTAGATCACAGTGAGGGTTTTACAAAAGGCACCCATAACCTTGAAGAAACAATGCATGAAACAACCTTCATGCGAAACCAAGCTAAAAACAAATCCAAGACTAGGATTTACCTTTAGCACTCTTTTGATGGGAACGGAGAGTCATATCAAAAGAGGAAGGCATCTTAAAAAAAATTCCTTAAACAGTAATCCAACCCTCTTCAACTCTAGCTGCATCATCCTACCACTACAGAGGATCATCAGCCAAACCAGAGAAAACAAGACTACTGAAAGAGGTAGTCACAATACAAGTAGAGCCTGCAGGAGAAGCTTCCGTAGAACCAATAGTAGCCACTACCCCCGCAACTCCAAGGGAGTCCAGAGATGCTACAACCCCCACCAAACTAGGTTGGAGTACAACAGAGGGGCAATCACAGGAGAGCACACAGGAGCCTCAACCAAACCAGTAGTGGGAGGAGAAAGGACCTGTGCAACCACCTGAGAGAAACTTTTCGACAAAAGAGGGTTTTTTTCCACCAACTAGTGTTGAGAAGAAGCACCATTCCACCAATAAGAAATATTTTTCCTTTTACCCAATCCACATTAAGCAGCCAAATGCCCAATTTTAAAACACTTTCTGCATCTAAAGGGAATCCCTTCATAATCCAAAGACAGATTCCATCTTCCTTTAGAGGAGTTGGTAACTATCTCTATAGGAAGACCCTTAGAAGGATCAATGTCAACAAGAATGTGAGCATGGTATATGTATATGTAATTAAAAATTAGCATATGAAAAAAGGAGAAGCATGGCGCATGTTTTGAAATTTGAAAAGGTTGTGTGGATACCTCCAGTAGGTTGCGCAGGTTCTTGTAAGAAAAGACATTAAAAACCTTAAATACAAATAAAATTGGCAGGTGTAAAATCAAATTCCACAACCTTTTCCATATCTCAATGTTGCGTGTCAATCAAAGTGGAGTCTTCGCATTTTTTTTTGGAGGGCTGCATGGACTAAGGAGGACCCTACGCAGCATGCCAAAGGAAATAAGAAAAATCCAAAGCTATTACAAATGTCAGAGTGTTTGAGAGCTGTGCAATATCAAGACCAGAAGGCTATGCATGGGCATTTAAAAACAAAACAATTCAAATTCTATTGGCAGGTGTATTTCTCATATACCATGCACAGGAGGAAGTTGAAGGAGGTGCTACATGGGAAATAGTGAAGTAGCCAAATCATTTTAAATAACCAAACTAATGCTATTGGAAGGTGTTTGTTTCTCACTTGCTAAGCATGAACTAGAAGCTACGCAATAAATAGGGAGATGTATGCAAAGAGAAGTCTCCAAGCATGAAAAAAGGAAGGGTTTTTTTTAGACCAATGCAAATAGAGATTGGCAGGCTGCACAGACATAAGACAAGGAGGATGTTGTGTTTGAAGTCTTCAAAACAATACGCAGTTACAAGGTGTGAATAGTATCTTGCATGGCATTAAGATGACCCCGCGCTGAGCATAAAGGAGATACCAAACATGCAAAATTCTATGCAGCAAATGGGGAGCTTTTGAAATTGGGTTTTTTAATGTAAACCTTCAAATCAAAATCTAGAGAAATGTTCCAAGAACGAAGGTAACATGGAATTTAAAGTGAATCTAGCACATTCACAGAGATTGGAAGGTCTGTGCAGGCTTGAAAAATTCAAAAGCCATTATCCCACATGCACGGGGTTGTGGGTCTTTTCAATGTTTTTATACTCCAGCGCATGCAAAGTAAAATGAATAAGAGCCAAGAGCCCCACTAGCAGGGACCTTGGTTGGTAAAATGTTGGAGGAGTGTAGGAGGCCATGGGCCCCATAATTTTGGGTATAGAATGCAGAAAGAGATTTAAAAATTTAAATTTTTAATCCCACATTGGTGGTGGGAAGGAACTTTGAGGTGTTTAAAATAAAAAACACAAACATAGTGTATTGTGAGAAAGAGAAGGAGGCTCTCCATGCACGCGTAGGTGGTGCATTGGGAAGTGTGCCTAGTTAGCTGATAGAAAATTTTGGTGGTGAGCTATTAGACAAGTGGCACATATGGTGATGAGGATGGTAGGACATGTGGCATTAGGTTTGTGATCACGTGTTGACGTCAGCAGTGTGCCTAGTCAGAACACACGGTCGTACAAGAGGCCAGATGCAGGATGACATGGCAGACATGTGGTGGGTGATTGTGAAGTTGTGCAATAAAACTATGGTTAGGATAAATCATCAGAGATTCAGCAACTGATAGTCAACTAACCGCCATGTGAGGTCGCTAATGCTAGTGGTTAAGTCAAAAACCTTGAAAGATCACACAACATCAAAGTGAAGGAGGATGTTTTATCCTTGTTAATTATACTTTTTCTTGTTCAAATCAGAAGTTGGGAGTTATAGAGTTGTTCAGTTATTGATCTATTTTGATTCTGCAAGAAAAAACTCTAACAGTTGATTTGCATTCATTTGTGTACCTCCTTTATTGCTTGTAATTATATTGATTCATAGTTTCATTATTAGTAGTTATTCCATTTATTTTCCCCATTGTAAATCAGTTCTACTCAACCCTCATAATTGAGAGTGTTACAGATCTCAATCCATGCATACATATAGAGTAGATGAGCTTGGTGGACATGTTATTTTACTATATACACATGCATACAGACCCAAGCAATGTTATCTACTATAGTAACTTCATCTATGGATAATGAAATGAATCTGGACTATTTTACTTTCTTCTGTAAATATTTCTTTTCCACCTTAGAAAGACATTTTGTCATTTCCCATCAAGCATTTACTGACCAATGTGACATAGGATAGTGAGGAACTTTCAAAAAGTATAATAAACTACCATATTTTGAGAAGTCTCTCATATGTCATCCACTAGACAGAATACAAAAAACAACACTCATCTAAATGGTCTTTTCCAGGTTTGCTTCATTGGTTGCATGTTTAAACCCAGCCTTGATTGGATTTACACTACTAGCAATTGTTGTTATTCTCTTGTTATGCTCTTCATATTCTATGGAATAATTAACATGAAGACATTCTTCCTTTGATTTACATTTTACTACTGATATTTCTTGTCCGTCTATGGTCTTTTTTTCATAAACCTTACCAATATGCTTTTCTATAGTGTCAATCTTTAGCTGGAACTTCTTCTCTCTTTTAGTTTTCTAGGTACAAATATTACACCTACATTCTATTGGTTTTCCATCATTTTTTTGGTCTGGTTCAATGAACTAGTACTTTTATACCTAATCAACCTTAGAATTTCTTGTCATTTCCCACTCCCGCCCCATTTTTACTTCCTTTTTCTTTTCTTCTTACCAAAATTAATATTTTCTTCATTGATAGAATTTTTATCCAACTGGTTCTATGTATCCCTTATAAAATCTTCTATTGTGCCACCATTTTTATCCTCATTTGATGTATTTTGATTTAACTCAATGACAATCACAACTTGTGGTGGTGGTACTGGTGAGCTATTGTGAATGTCATTTTCACTTGCAATTACAAAAGTTGATGGAGGAAAAACATTGCCAATTCCAAAGAAAGCCTTTATGGTAGTATATCTAAGTTTTGGGTGTTTTGATGGCATCCCAATCCCTTCACTCCTCTGAGGAGTCTTAACCTTGTCTACCCTTCCAATCCCTTCACTTTCCTGAGGAGTCTTACCCTTGTCTACCATTATAATCCCTTCAATTCTCTAAGGAGTCTTAGCCTTGTCAACTTCTAGGCTTGGCCTTTCATTTGCAATCCCTTCACTTCCTCGAGGAGTATCAGTCTTTCCCATGTATGACATGTAAATCCCTTCAGTGCTATCACCATAGTGAGAAATCTATGTCTCAGCCTCCCTTGATATCTCAATCCCTTAAACAGCTTGAGGATACTCAGGATAGTCAACTTTGTCCGACATCTTGACCTCTCACTAGTCATTAGGAATATAGGATTCTAGGAGTAGGAATTAAAATTAATAGCAATACTGTGAAGTGTGAACAAATAATTTCTTACCTTGGTCCTTTACGCTTTCTCTGAAATGTTGAATCCTCTATTACTATTGCAAGATTGTAATTTGTAAATCTGGCCCTTCAAAATTTTGTAATGGGAAGTGAATAGACTGTAAGAATTCTAAAATTGTGTTTAAGTTTTCAAACTTTTAATTAACTGATTTGAATTTATATCAATTCATGATTCCAATTTCCATTTTTTGTGAATTCATGTGCTTTTCAAAATACATTAACATCTTGATTTAAGTGTGGAAATTTTTTTTTGACATGTTCAATCCATATTGTAGGAATTACAAACGGTTGGTGAAATAGATCATGATCAACATAACAATCCCAGTGAATATAACGATCATCAACCAACTCAATGTAAATTTTTTGGGGTGAAATGGGTTGACTCATTAAATTCATAATTAATAACTGTTGGCAAAATAGGATCTGCACAATAGAGTTTTTTAAAATATCAGGTGAATTAAGAGGTGGTTACAAGAACCACATCGGACTGATTAAATATGAATATACCAATCAACCACGTCAAACAGAAAAATATTAATGGTGATTTGAAAGACTATTGATTTTTTACCATGTTTAATTTGGGTGTTTAGGGTCACTGTGTATCAAGCATGATTCACCAAAATGAAATTTTAAGTTTCCTAGAATTCGCCAAAAGGTGAATATCTGCCTCTAAAAAACACTCTTCTCAAAAGTGAATCATATCATGTTGTATACTACTGTCTAGATCTTGTTGTCTATAACTTGCTATGCATAATCACCATTTCATATAAACATGTTCATTGAATGATCATCTTCCAAATAAGTACATAAATAAAAGGATCATCATATTCAAAGACCTATACAATCATCTTCTTTCCAATACAATCATTTTTATAGCATTCACACACCATACTAAAAAGAATAGAAAATACAATGCCACTAAAACTGATAAGCATCCCGTCATTGGTGGCTAATGAGAGGACATTGATATTCCTCCTTCATATATTCCCTTCTACCTTCAATGAGTTTACTACTTAGAAAATTTGAATTTGAGACTCAATTTTATAATGCCTCCTCAATATGGATGTCATATAGAAGTGATACTCCCCATGTACCAACAAGATTTCAAGCCTTCACATCTCTACATAATTAAATTCCATGATGGCTTATTCTGAGTAAATCAATACAATTGAATTGTGTGCCAAGGTAAATTACTCTCCCACAAGAAATCATGCCAAGATAATAAACTCTTCACTAACAGTGAGCTGCTAAAATAGCCATGCTAGAGGAAGAAAACCATGGGCTGAGAAACACTGGAGAGATAAGAGAATTGATGCAATGACCATAGTCTAGTACAGTGCCATGGATCATAATCAAACAAGCACTTCTAATACTATAAATAAAATAGCCTTAATATTCCCTAATAGACCATGATCCTAACAATGATCTGAAGCAAGAATAAATGCATTGTACATGAAAATATTATGTGGGCCTATATCCACCAATAAATTATGCATCACTAATGATTAAACCACCTAAGTTTCAAAGCTTGAATTGAAGCCCTAAGTGAAGAACCTCTGAAATAGTATGTTACGGGGAAATTCCAACCCTAAAGCTGAAGCCAATTGAAACAACACCAATCAATGAGAAATCCACAGATCATGCAAAATGATCCATCATGAAATATAAATGGATTTCTCCAATCACAGGTTTCAATACCTCGCAACTACAACAATAGGATTTTTCCCTCGCACATTCACCTATAGAAAATTTCAACCAGAAAATTCTCTGTAAACACTTCCAAAAGCCTGAATCAATTGTCATAAACTAATCTTTGAGAAAAGGAAAGGACCTACCTCCACTAAATCCAACATCCAAAAACTCATTGTAATACTCAACGTCTAGCATGTATATTAATCTACAAAACTTAACAATTCATAAATATCCAAATGTTTTTCTGGCTACAAATATTTTGTGTGAAAACTAAAATCTTGAATGAATTATGTTGTATTTTCAATGGAGGGATCTTTTTCTTAGATATTAATGAGCCCTTGGTATACTCGAGAAGTTGAATGGTTCTCAATGAGCCTATCAGGGATCAATTCTTGCTGAGTGCAATGCTTCAACATCATAAGGGATGAGGTTGAGATCATGTGTCGGGCGATTTTGGCGGTGTTGATACTCCTCAGTCCTTAGCTCTTAGTCGAAGAGGTTTCAAGCATGAGTGTGCCTGTATCGGGTTGCTAAAATGTCTCTATGGTGGGCCTTCATTGGTTGGTTTCTCCCAAGCTTCATGCCTCTGCCTAGGTAGCCTTGCAATTCTAAACCCTCCATAAAAAATAAAATAAAAGAATATGTGCTTATGCACTTTACATTCAACACACACACACACACACACACACACACATATCAACTTTTACTCCTCTATTCAAGGAGAGGTTATCTCCACAAATCCTATTTAGTTGTGATTGTTACTCACATAATAATACACAACTCAAATCATATGAGTTATTAAAACAACTCCAAATTGTAATATATATTACTTTTAATATAACAATAATATTACTAAATACTAACATTTACATGATAATAATTAATTGTGTAATTATTATTTATCCACATACATGGAAAAAATTCATATTTCCTAACATCATAGAAGCCCACAAATCAAGAAAAGAGCACACTAAGTGCATAATCCACAACCCAAGCTAGCATGCAAACAACCATTTGACTCCTTTAAAAGTCTAGCCACGCCATAGCATCTCCTTGCAACCAACTTCACAATTGTTGAAAGGACCGAAACACAATAAAAAGAGCATCATCAAATCTAAATATCCTATAAAGGAATCACAATACTTTCTAGGAAACTTTTTCCTAACACGAAATCTAAAGAGGCCACATAAACTAGCACTCTACCTCCTCACAAGACATCTAGCCACAAACAGTGCCCTATAGGTCTCCTTTACCACCAAAGCGAGAAAAAGCTCCCAAGTCAACAACTCAAGAACAAAGCACAAGATCATCCCTCAAGATTGAAAATAACTACCATTCTCATATGGACCATACTTTATGCCAACAAGAGTCTCACTTACTGACTTGTCAATTAGTAAGGTGATGATTCTTTTCCAAAATTCACTTCTATGTGATATACTAAGTCCATCTTACGGTACCAAGAGGTACAACTACAAGACATTACTTTTCAAATCCATGACCACTCACACTTTGGATGCTCAAAAATTCCCTCCTTCCTCGTGAAAGGGCCATACAAATTCCAGCTGAACATCAGGCATAGGAACAAATAAAACCTCTCTGACATTGAGAGCTCTACTATAGATGAAACAAGGGTTACCCAACCCAACTAGGTCATGGTTTCACTTTTGACAAGGTGACAATGAGTCTTAATTGGGGTCATCATCCTACACCAACATCCATAACAAATCTTACGATAGTCCTCCAAGAATGCATCCTCTTCCAGATTTAAGATAGGAGTAACACAACTACCACAAATTCCTTTGACAAAATCTAATCACCAACACAGAGTCTTGCAAAAAGGGACAACATAACGGATATAAGGAACATATATGTAATCCAATAAATAATAACTAAGGAGTGTTGAAGCATTGAAAAATAGACTCCATCCCCACCCTACGCTAGTCATATATGAAGTTAGGGGACTCACATCAAAAGTGGCACAAGGGCACCTGCGAGTACTCGAATAACCTAAATAGTGGTGCATAAAGTGCCTCCACAATTATTCCCAGAGGGCCAAGCACTAAGAGAAGACATGGTCTCAAGTCTCACAATAAGGGTAAAAAATCATATGTGGACTAAGTCACACGCAGGCATCCAAAACCAAAAATGTCTAGCAAGAGGAGCACTCAAGAACTTAATATCAAAGGTAGGAGAGAAAATCAGAAGCAATATAAGCACATACACAAAAATTCATGCACACTTAACCCAAAATCCAATGCATGCATTCAAGCTCAACAATTGCCACACAAGATATGCCTTAACATCCACTGAGAACAACAATTATATTAAGATTCTAAATAATGCTCAAATTAGGGTTTTCAAAAGACTAACCATTTATTTCTTAACAATTTTACATAAAGATCAGGCAACTTTTAATCTCATTTTATCATGGTAAGCATCTTATAATTAATTTCACAATGCACCCACTAGTATCCATATCTAATGAAAATATACCATTTGGTGCAACCTTAATCAAAATGATATCTATATACATATACCTCATTAATAGTGCATTTATTTTTCATATACATAACAAGAATTTCTCATAATTCAAATAAAAAGGCATTATAATCTAACATTCTTCTAGTTACCACAAACACAAATATAGAATATTATTTTTTTATGTTCTCCCTTTCACATACTATCAGAGGTCCACATTGAACATGATAGAATCACACTAAACACAAAATAGGGCCAATAATGACAAATTTTTTGAATAGTCATTATTAGATATGAAAGAGAAAACCCAAATGGGAGAATATCAATTCCAACATTAAATCCTAAAAATGTACACAATTCAACAATAATTCAAGCATGATGAATATCAAAAATAGATAGGTGGAAGAGTTTTTGTGATTAGTCCAAGCATAAGAAAATTCGAAATTCAATGCCAACCCACACAACACATGGAATAATCCATCAAATAAATAAAATAAATCACCAAACATGAAACACATTCACATAACATTGTAACTAATATCAGCCATGTTAGATGGAGAAACCACTACATGATACCAAGGAATAAAACATCCCAACAATGTTAGAGAACATACCCAAAAATGAAAGACAATGAATTATCTATGATCACAATCATATGCATCACTTAAACACTAATCTATGCAACAATGTTCTCTCTCAATGTATAACCATCTACAATTTCCATGTAGTGCAATAATTCTATTATGCAGGGTGTTTAATTATGAGAAATTTTAAGCACATCCATATAACATATACTTAATGCACAAAGAACAATCACTAGGAGCACAAAATTCACAAGGATGATTACAACCATGATGTGTTACATACACATGGTCACCTTTAACTTATGCTCAACAAAAGGTCATTACATGATTTTTTTTTAATCTTTTCTTGAGGGTGACACTTTTTTATCACCAAGAGTACAAAATTCACAAGGATGACTACAACCACAAGATGTTACATACACATGGTCATCTTTAACTTAAGCTCAATACAAGGTCATTACATGACACTTTTTGATCTTTTCTCAAGGGTGCTTTGCAAACTCACTCTTTACAGGGGTTGACTTGTTTGCATGATTTTCTAGACCCAAATTCAAACAAGGTACACAATGATTGCAAAATAAGAGTAATTCCATAATGAAAATGCAAGGAATGATTAACATACAACCACATAGGCTCTTCCTACATGAGGGATATTCATAACACACATCATGAATCATTGTTATTGGTTGCAACAACATAACACAAATTGTATAGGATGTAAGGGAAGATTAGCACAAGGTTATGACCATAGTTTCAACATTACACAAGTGATGATTACTTTCTAACACCACCATAGGTTCATTTCACTCAATGCAAGGTAGATAAAATGATACATAAGAAACAAATATGTGATATGAATGATACAACTTAATTGAAAAACTTCCACATGATGCTACACAATCATAAGACCTATGATTCCTCAAGATGTTATATCAACCATGAAATTTGGAGACATAAGTCATTAACCCAAATGATCTATTATGAAAATTTTACTCCTCTTTACTTAGGAATATTTCATTCCATAAATATAATGGTGTATTACTATCACTTTCCAAAGTGAAATGTGTATTCAATGCAATTACTACAATGCCCGCATATAATAGACATGAATCAATTCAATTTATTCTACATTTAATGCTACAATTACATAATAAAATGCACCATGCTCCATTGGGAGCCAATCAATAGGCACTCATAGAAATACATAGACACCAATTACTGACCCTATCCCAAAAGGGGTCACGCAAGAAAACAAGCCACTCAAGGGATACTACACACACAATGCAATCAAGAATCAATATATACATATCAACTATCAAGATATATCAAATGGAAACATGACCACAGTTGCTAGACATCCAAACACTTAAACCACAAAGGTGATGACATGCAACTGATTGAATGTTTGATAATTTTAGGTTGAAGATGATGCAAGACATTAAAATAGTTAATGGTTTGTATTGTCATTGATGTCAACTTGATATCATCTATACGGTCATGTAAATAATGCCAAAGACTTTAGAGAATCAATGGAACAGAGATTATGCTTTCAGCAATGCATAAAATTCAAGTATTCACTAAGTGATAGACAACACCGATGGAGTGCGCACCATCGGTAAAGGAAAAGTAAAAGTCACAGTGATGCCCGAAGAGAAGAAGATAGTGTTTCCTGACGAAGAAAAATCCTATGATACCCAATGGATGGAGATCCTGGAGCTAACTAAAGTTGCACTGATGACTAACTACAGAGTTGACCGACATAATAGAGAGTTCAGAAAATGACAAAATATCTAGCTGGCAAAGCTTAAGGATAGAGTTAACTAGTTTTTTTACTTGTTTTATTCGCCTAGAGTTAAGTAATTGATTTAAAGAAGATTTGTAGAGTTGGAAAGAAGATAACTACGAGATAAATCAGGAGTTAAAGCCGTAAATCAGATTGGTTGGATTGTTTTTCACGCCAAGATTCAAAAATCAAGAATCAAGAATTAAGGAACATCATGTCTATATAAGAGACAAACAAAATTCATTTCCGCAAGAAATCAGATACACGGGGAGTGAATAGAAAAAAGATGTTGAAGAGAAACTGATGAAGGATAACTTCATACAGTACTGATCAATCAAGTTGAAGGAGAGCTAAGGAATTCTGCGGACACTGACGAACAGTGAAGCACAGCATCACAGAGAAGAAAGTGTGGAGAATAGAGAATTGAATTGATACATTGATCAAAGAGGTATTGTACTTAAATAGATCTGAAAATCTACAATTCAAGTTGCATTAGAAATAGGTCATAATGTTTTAGTTTAACCATTGAAGCATCAAGTCTCTTAATAGAGTAGGACTTAACCGTCTTCTATAATTGAGGTATATCCTAATAGATTTCCAAAAAGGTTGATTCATGAAAGTAGCATTGAATTTGCATAAAGCCTATTGATAGCCTAAGAAGAAGGTTGATTCAAGGATGGTAGCAAGATTTGCCTAAAGCCTATTGACAGTCTAAGAAGGAGGCTAATTCAAGGATGGTAGAAAAATAGATGCCAGATAGTAAGTGACAACCTATGTATAAAATCCTCTAACAAGGTTGCACTTAACAGTGTGTTTTTAACCTTTAACAGGGTTGGCTCCTAACAGGGCTCACTTTATACGAGTGAAAATTTGGGGTACCGGTCCCAGTGGGTTTTCTCTTAATAGGTTTTCCACGTTAAAATCCATGTGTTATGTGTGTATGGTTTATTACTTTATTGTTTTACATTTCACATATACATTTCTGGATTGATTGGTATCCTCTACATATTTACTGAGTATCGGTAAATAGTTTTACTGCTTATCGTTTATTAAGGAGAATAAGGATAGATAAGGTAAACCGACAGACAGTTAGTTATTATAAGTATTTCATGGCATGCATCTTGTAGGGACTTAATAATTTGAGGTGTATTCATTGGTGGTTAAAGATTAAAGGATAAATTTTTTGAGGCCACTGATTCACCCCTCCCCCTCTTAGTTATTACTAACAATTGGTATCAGAGCTTGTGTTCTTAGAAGGAAGGTTTCAAGACCTAAGTAAAAGATCGCATGATGAATACACGAGATGTGCTCAAGTTAAACAAAGACAACTTTGCTTCATGGCAAAGCAGGATAAGACTCCACTTTTCAGGTATTGGAAATGATGTTACTCAATACTTAGATATTGAATATGTGTTTCCTATAGGACCATTGACAGTAGATCAATTGAGAGTGAACCATGAGCATAATTGCATGGTTATAGAGCTTTCTTCCTCACTCTCTGATGCTAAATTTGAAGATGTCAAGGATTGCACAACTACAAAGAAAATGTGGGACAAAATGAATCTTGTACATGGAGGTGATACAAACATTCTGAGAGCCAAGGCAAAAATCCTTAGAGAAAAGTTTGATGATCTCAAAATGAAAGAAGGTGAAAACATCACACAGTATAGCACAAGAATAAAAGAAGTAGTCAATGCCATACGAGGTGTTGGAGGTACACTTGAAGAGGAGACAGTGGTAAGTAAAATCTTAAGAACCTTATTGTCTGTATATGCTATTAGAGTTTCTGCTATTCAAGAAATGAGAGCAATAACAAACAATATAGTTACTCTTGATAGCTTAATTGGTAGACTGATTTCATTTGAGATGAATAACTTTGACAGTAGTGTCTTACCAATCTTAGAGTCTTCATTTAAGTCTTCTATGAAAATAAGAAAATCCAACCATAGATGCTCATCTAGAAGGGACAGTGAAAGTGAAAGTGAAGAAGAAGATCTAGATGAAATAGAAGCACTTATGGCCAGAAGAATACAGAGAGGTAAAAGTAAATACAAAGGTAAGCTACCACTTGTATGCTTTAATTGTAAAGAGATTGGACACTTTGTTGCAAGATGTCTTAACAGAAGAAAAGATGATAAAAGTGATGACAGATATTTTGAGAAGAAATCTGATAGAGGTGATAAAAAAAATTATAGAGGTTACCGACAATCAGAAAGAAAGGATACCTGAGACTACAAGGAAAAAGGCAAAAAGGCTAGCTACCTAGCTACTTGAAAAGATGAAGATACTAACACCAAACCTGATGATGACATTGAGATAGTATTTGTAGTTGTGAAGGATGATTCAGATGAAGATGAAAGGTATGAAGAAACTGCACTCATAGCTAAGGTTAGTAAGAATGATATCTAGATTATAGATAGTGGCTGCACTCACCATATGACCGGTGATAGAAAAATTTAATACTTTTGAGTATTATAATGGTGGTACAGTAAGAATAGGAAATGATACACCTTGTCCAGTTGAAGGTAAAGGAACAATAATGCTGAATAACCTGAGTAAATGTGAAAATGATTATTGGGTAAAAGGATTGAATTATAATCTATTGAGTGTCTCTTAGCTGAATAATTCAAATCACAGTGTAGCATTTGAAAACAAGAATGCAAATATCTTCAATGAATCAGGAAAACTGAATGGTACCGGTGAATAGACTAAAGGTAACTTATTCTATCTGAATGATACTAATCCCAATTTCTTAATGACTAGAAATGAAGAAATATGGTTGTGGCACAAATGATTGTGTCATGTGAATTTTGACAACATGATGAAAATAAGTAGAAAAAGAAGTGTAAGAGGCTTACCGATGATGACAAAGCCAGACAACATCATGTGCAAAAATTGTCAAAAAGGTAAAATGACAAAGTCTAGTTTTAAAAGCAAAGCCCATACATCTAATGATATTCTAGAATTAGTCCATACTGATTTATGTGGACCTATGAGGACAAAGAGTTATTATGGAGATAGATATTTTATTCTCTTTGTTGATGATTACTCTAGAATGATAACAATCATGTTTCTAAATGAAAAATTTGAAGCTTTCAAGATGTTTAAATGGTATAAGGCTATGGTAGAAAAACAAAGTGGTAAGGATCTAAAATGTTTAAGATCAGATAGAGGAGGAGAATTTATATCAGATGAATTCACTAATTTTTGTAATGAGCATG
>MU225664.1:1900493-1916382 GCA_018584345.1 Thuja plicata | reverse complement strand
CAGGATAATGATCAAGATAATGTGCAAGGTCATGAAGATCAAGCTGATACACAAAGAGTTGTACCTATACTTGCAAGATATGTAAGAAGGAACCATCCAGAGGACCAGATCATAGGAGATAAGAAAGCTGGTACAAGAACAAGAATTAAGTCTTTAAACTCAAATTGCTTAATTTGTGAGTTTGAGGCAAAATCTATCAATGTTGCACTAGATAATGAAGAATGGATAAGTGCTATGAATGATGAGGTTGAACAGATTGAGAAGAACAAAACATGGTCACTTGTGCCAAGACCAGATGACAAGAATGTCATCGGTACTAAATGGATTTTTAGGAATAAGCTGAACGAGAATGGAGAAGTCACAAGGAACAAAGCAAGACTAGTATGCAAGGGGTATGCACAATAGGAAGGTATAGACTATGGAAAAACTTTCGCACCCATTGCTAGATTAGAAGGAGTAAGAAGACTACCTGCTTATGCTGCATGTAAAGGATTCAAAGTATATCAAATGGATGTCAAGTCAGCATTCCTAAATGGAATACTTGAAGAAGAGGTATACATTGAACAACCAGAAGGGTTTGTGGATCCAGATAAGAGGAACATGGTATGTAGAATTCACAAAGCCTTGTATGGATTAAAACAAGCTCCCAAAGCCTGGTATGAATGACTTCAATCCTATATAATAAGTGTTGGATTCATAAGGACTAGTGAAAATAGTAATCTTTATTTGAAAGAAGATACTGATGCTAACACTTTGATTACTGAAATATTTGTTGATGACATCATATTTGGAGGCAATGATATGCTATGATAATCATTTTCTGATGAAATAAGCAAAGAGTTTGAGATGTCTATGTTTGGAGAGATCAAGTTCTTTCTTGGTCTACAGATCATTCAACAAAGTGAAGGTATTTTCATTACACAGTCCAAATACATCAAAGAGGTCCTAAAAATATTCAAGATGGAAGATTCCAAACCTGTTGGAACACCGATGGCTATTAGATGCAAATTGACAAAGGAAGACAAAACAATAGAGGTAAATCAGACTTTGTACAGATCAATGATAGGAAAACTCATGTATGTTGTACACACTAGACCAAATATTGTACATGTAGTAGGAATTGTTGCTAGATTTTCTCCTAACACCAGGGAATCACATATGATTGCTGTGAAAATAATTCTAAGATATCTGAAGAATACTGAGGAATTTGGCTTATGGTATAGAAGAGAAGGAAAATTTGAACTAAAAGTGTTTACCGATGCTGATTGGGCTAGAAATCTTGATGATCAGAAGAGCACAACTGGAGGATCATTCTTTATGGGTGACAAAATTGTCACATAGATTAGCAAAAAGCAAGGATGCATCTCTCAGTCTACTATAGAAGCAGAATATGTTGGTGCTGCTGCAAATTGCTCAAATATTGCGTGGATCAAATAGTTGCTGGAAGGTATGCATATGAAGATTATCTATTGTGATAACACCAGTGTAATAAACATTTCCAAGAATCTAGTCATGCATTCAAAGACTAAACACATTGCAATCAAGTATCATTATTTAAGAGAACAAGTTCAAGAAAAGGAGGTGATACTTGAATATGTGCAATCAAAAGAACAATTGGTTGATATCTTCACCAAGCCACTGCCCAAGGATACATTTGAGTACTTGAGAAAGAGACTAGGGGTCAAACCCATGTCTACCAATCAGTAAAGGGATGAAGGCTACATCAGCCTATATATTATTAGAATATCATTCATGTTGATGCAAGCAAAAGATGAACTTCAAAGCTACAACTATATATAGAAAGGTATATATTAGAACCGAGCACCAGAGCATATTTTTGTATTACTGATGGATAAGAGAAATTCAAGGAATATATTATGGATAGAAGAAAATAGTTGTTTGACATAAATGTTAGATATTTGTGAGATATTTATTTGGTAGTGTTGTTAAAGGGAGAGAATGTATCCATATTATCATTAGAAATTATTCATTGTCAAATTACTCCAAATAGGGAGAGATCATATCCATAGGGAGAGAATTTGTATGAAGAAATCATATACAAAGGGAGAGTTGTTGACAAGAGACAGAGACATCAAAGAAGAAGAACAGTCAAAAGAGAGAAATTAACACTAAAAGAGAACACAACAAATCAGAAGAAGAAACAAAGAAAGCTGCAAAGATCAAATCTAAGCTAACACAGAGTTTACCGGTGGTCAGATGTTTTTATCGATTATCAAAATAAAGTGTTTGGTAATTTGATGAATTTCAACAATTATATTTCATATTATATTAGAAATAGTATAGTGTGATAATATAGTATGTTACCATCAATGCCAAAGGGAGAGATTGATGACATGTAACTGATTGAATGTTTGATAATGTTTAGTTGAAGATGATGTAAGACATTAAAATAGTTAATGGTTTGTATTGTCATTGATGTCAACTTGATATCATCTGTACGGTCATGTAAATAATGCCAAAGACTTCAGAGAATCAATGGAACAAAGAATATTCTTTTAGCAATGCATAAAAGTCAAGTATTCACTAAGTGACATACAACACCGATGGAGTGCACACCATCAATAAAGGCAAAGTAAAAGTCACAGTGATGCCCTACGAGTAGAAGATAGTGTCTCTTGATGAAGCAAAATCCTATGATGCCCGACAGACGGAGATCCCGAAGCTAACTGAAGTTGCATCGAGGGAACTAGCACTTGTCACCGACGACTAACTGCAGAGTTGACTGACAAAATAGAGAGTTTAGAAAATGACAAAATATCTAGTTGGCAGAGCTTAAGGATAGACTTAACTAGTTTTTTTACTTGTTTTATTCACCCAGAGTTAAGTAATTGATTTAAAGAAGATTTGCATAGTTTGCAAGAAGATAACTACGAGATAAATCAGGAGTTAAATCTGTAAATCAGATTGGCTGGATTTTTTTTCATGCCAAGAATCAAGAATTAAGGAACATCATGTCTCTATAAGAGACAAGCATAACTCATTTCCGCAAGCAATCAGATACACGGGGAGTGAATAGAAAAATGATGCTGAAGAGAAACGGATGAAGGATAACTTCATACAGTCCTGATCAATCAAGTTGAAGGAGAGCTAAGGAATTCTGTGGACACCGACGAACAGTGAAGCACAGCATCACAGAGAAGAAAGTGTGGAGAACAAAGAATTGAATTGATAGATTGATTAGAGAGGTATTGTACTTAAATAGATCTAAAAATCTACAATTCAAGTTGCATTAGAAACAGGTCATAATGTTTCAGTTTAACCATTGAAGCATCAAGTCTCTTAAAAAAGCAAGACTTAACTGTCTTCTATAATTGAGGTATATCCTAACAGATTGCCAAAAAGGTTGATTCATGAAATTAGCATTGAATTTGCATAAATCCTATTGACAGCCTAAGAAGAAGGTTGATTCAAGGATGGTAGCAAGATTTTCCTAAAGCCTATTAACAGTCTAAGAAGGAGGCTAATTCAAGGATGGTAGAAAAATAGATGCCAGATACTAAGTGACAACCTATTTATAAAATCCTCTAACAAGATCGCACTTAACAGTGTGTTTGTAACCTTTAATAGAGTTGGCTCCTAACAAGGCTCACTTTAGAAGAGTGAAAATTTGGGGTATCGGTCCCAGTGGTTTTTCCCTTAACAGGGTTTCAATGTTAAAATCAATGTGTTATGTGTGTATGGTTTATTACTTTATTGTTTTACATTTCACATATGCATTTTTGGATTGATTGGTATACTCTGCATATTTACTGAGTATCGGTAAATAGTTTTACTACTTATCAGTTATCAAGGAGAATAAGGACAGACAAGGTAAACCATCAGACAGTTAGTTATTATAAGTATTTCATGGCATGTGTCTTGTAGGGACGTAATAATCTGAGGTGTATTGATTGGTGGTTAAAGATTGAAGTATAAATTTTTTGAGGCCACTGATTCACCACCCCCTCTCAGTTATTACTAACAACAGGAGCATCCAAACACTCACAAACCAAAAGAAATACACCAAAAATTGATCCATAGCCTTTACAGGAGGTTCTTAAAGGGGTATTATCTATCCTTGATAAGTGAAAAGATCTAGGAGGTACTCTTTCTCCACCACATTCTACTTGGGTTGGTTCTTCTTAAACTTTTGAGAATTCTACATCTAGGCACCCAAGAAACAAGCTACTACTAACTCATGACACAATGCATGTGTACTCATGTGCCAAAAACATCAACCTCATGGGAATAATGTAACAAGAGGTCCCAATATTGCAACATGGGCTCTAATACCAGATGTAATTCTCTGCCAAGGAACCCTCAAAACATAGGGTAAAACATGCACTAATGTTTTTTCTTCATAACATTAATAAGTGCATAACATAGAAAAAAATGCATAATAAATTATAAAAAAACATGGATCATTTCATGATTGTGCAAAATAGGAAGTCTTCCGACACCTCCAAGGGTTCCAAGGAAACCCCAAACACACAACCAAAACATAATGCTCACATTCAACAAGTTTCCTCACAAGGGCTTAGACAACATCCAACAAGTCACAAGAGACCAAGTCAGACAATAACTCATAGATTCCAATAGAGGAGACTAGGAAAATCCTCTTTAAACACCAATTTAAATGTGTTCCTGCAATGATTAAGCATGCAATTTTCACTTACCAAGATAGAAACCATCTTAGAATCATCAAGAAATCAAGCACAACCTACTCGACATTCAAAACCAAACCAACAAATCGAAAAAAGAGTAGACATCAAGGTAGGAAGAGTTGTCAAACCACAAAGGTGGAAATATACAAGTGTAGATGCTGACCCATAGAAAATACCCTTTGACTGCAATTTCTTAGTCCAGTGGTGCAGAGACATTGAACTACAAATAGAGATGCCAAAGTACCCAAATGTTGGTTCAATGAACAAAAGCACTAATTTAAAGTTGGAAAGGTTTCTAAGATGGAAAAGGTCACAGACTAGTCATGTAGAGACACCACTTCTTAGGTAGAGGCATCGATCAGTGCAGACGCTAGAATGAAAGTGTAGATGCTGATTTGAAAGGGTCTCATCAACACTAAGAAAAAATGATAAAATACACATAATTGAGACTATAATCACCCAATGTAATCAATATAAAAATGAATGCATACCCAACAAGAAAATGATATAAATATATCATAAGTACTGAAAGAAACTATAAACGGGTAGAAATAAGTACAACATCATTAATATTGTAGCCACTCGATTTGGTCCAAAACCTGTATGTCGATCCCTAAAAGTGGCATGTTACACCACCCAACCATGTGGCACCCTTAGGTCCATCCCACCATTCTTGCAGAGATACTCACACCACACAAAGCACACAAGGGAAAGTAGGCTCACACAAATGCCATAAAAGTGTGACAGTCACAAGATGACATATATAGCACAATGCAATCTCTTAGACAAAAGACACCAATTCATCTAAATACAAGGTAACTATTAAGACATAAACAATGGTTTGATGTAGAGAATTAAGGGTGGGAGTGTCATCACATAGCACATAGTGGCCCATGTGGCTTCAAGCAATCCTTCTCACATCAAGAAAGCTCTACTGAGCCATTGATCACATCTACACATGACCAAGATAAATTATATCATTGATCAATATCCTTAGACATCCATATACTACTCATCAATCAACATCATCAAGACAACCAGATCTACACTATATCTTCCATCTACATCCTTAGAGGGCTAGGCTAAATCATACATTTGGTCTACATCCTCAAAACTGCCAAGTTAAATCATACCTTTGGTCTATGTTATTAAGACTTCCAAGTTGAATCATATCTTCAATCTACATCTTCAAATTGAAGATATATTTTTGCAATAATATGAAAGGGAAAATATTTTTGAGACCGTCGGTAACACCAACACTGAAAGAAATTTTAGTGCAACCTGACAAACAAGTTCAAGGGAACCCGAAAACACATTGCAACCCAAAAATGTTACAAGTGGAACCCGACAGAGAAAACCCGACAAAGGAACCAAACAAGCAGATTATTGTACACACTGACAGAATAGATGACAGAGGAACCCGATAGTGCAACCTGATAGAGGAACCCGACAAGTAGATTATTGTACAACTCGACAAAATAGATGACAGAGGAACCCGATAGAATACAGAGAAACCCGAGCACCAATCTACCGAGAGACAATTAGAATTCTGAGAAATGTGGATCTGACTTCCATGTCAGATAAAATACTTGTGTTTTATATTTAGCTTTTTAATTAGCTTTAAATCCATTTCTTGAGGGACAAGCAATGTAATTTTAATTGTTTTAATCAGTCTAAATAATTAGAAACATGAAAATTAGGAGATCAATGTCAAGTTGTAAACCTTCGATCATAGAGTTATCATTGTAATACGTGAAACTCATTTAGGTCAAAATTATTGTATATATAGATATGTAATCTATCATAATATGTGTGTGTGATGATGATTGTAGTTGAGGAGCACATCTATGGATCAGACTAAGAGTTTTATGCAAAAGAACAACAAAAGATGAAATAGGTTATCAAGAACCAGATTCAAGGCTACCAAGAAGAACAGAGGTATTGATCAATCACAATAGGTGATAAACATACATGTAATATTTATTGGATCTTTAATCAGCAATTGTAGATTGCATATACTCAGGTCAATGAATATTTTTGACTACATTCTAACAAGTGTAGAAAATATAAGAAATCCTTGAGAAAGGTGGATTTAACAATCCTTTGTAAATCTCTTAACCGAGTGCACACTAAATAGTGTTGTTAAAGATCTTAACAAAGTAGACCTTAACCAGTCTCTACATAATACTCCTAATAGGGTAGATCATCAGAAGTGATCAAAATTGTAAGCCTTAACTAGCCCCTTCCATTTTGTAGATAGTGAAGCTTTGTGGATTTCATCCCCATCATAGTTTTTACCTTCTAACAGGGGTTTTCTGCATTACCAAATCTTGTGTCATGTGTCAATACATTTTATGAATGTTTCTATGAATGTTTACATGTTAATTGAGTTTATGATTTGATATAACATACACAAAGATAGAATAGCATATATGGTTGGTAATACAATTGATTACTAAAAGGATTAAGGTTAAGTGATAAAAATTTTGAGGGTACTGATTCACCCCTCCCCTCTTAGTACACACCATTCCATTATTTCCAACAATTGGTATCAGAGCTAGATCTCTTATTTGGAAAAATTTAAAGACTTAAGAGAAAAGATCATACAATGGAAAGGTACAAGATAGACAAGAGTATTGAGAATCAGAAGTTAGAGAAACAGATCTTCTATGACAAATCTAAAGAAGCTATAATCAAGATGAGATAGTTGCTGGATGAAAGAAAGGTTATGGCATCTTGTTGTAATGAAATAGACTATCATGAAGAAGAGATACCTTATTTATTTGAGTCTTCAAGATCTACCACTAGCAACACATCAGACACATATGAAGGAAGCATTACAAGCCTAAATGAAATCAATCAACATCTGACTGGACAAGTGAAATCACTGCAAATCGGTCAAGAGACACAGATGGAAAGAATGATTGAGGTTATGAACAATGCTAGACAAGTCGAGCAAGAAATAACACTAGCTATTGAAGACAGGAGGAAGATTACTGAAAAGATACAAGAGAAAGAGTCAGAAATACAAAGACTTATTGAACATCATCATGAGATCACCAATCAAATTATTCTTATGAGTCAGGAGGAAAACTAAATGAACATGGAACTGAATGGAAATGTTTAAGCTATTGGTGAGATAAGAGAAGAAAATGAAATACTGAAACATGAAGTGAGAATTCAGCAACATCATAATGACATGATCAAGAGAGCTGAAGAAAGCACCAGAAGGATGGATGATTTTTTGGATGGACAAAGAAGAGTCAACAACAATATCGGACTAGGGTATACCAAGAATGGAGAATCACCATACCAAGTTGATCCAAAGAATGTCTTTTCAAATTTAACAAGAAAGGACATAAAGCATATGAATGTAAATTTGAGGTGAAAAAACCAAAGAAGGAAACCTACATGGACAAATACTGTCCTACTTGCAAAATGCACGGGCACACATCTCTTGAATGCAGGAAGAAGAAAAAGAAAGCATGGAAGCCTAAAGAAAATAAAAATTATTATCAATCGAAAAGAGTCGGTAACTCATATGTTTAGGATTACAATACATGGACAAACTGCACAACATGTGCTAGATATGGACACATAGCTACAAACTGCCTGAGAAAATGGATGAGAATGTCTAGGAGCTAGACTAACCCTAGAATGGCATGCTTAAACTATCATAAAGTTAGTCATCTAAGCAAGGACTATAGAGACTAAGTGATAGAGGCAAGCACCTTTTCCAATGGAAACACCATTGAAGACATCAAGAAGATGAGAAACAAAATGTGGAGGAAAGCTACAAACACTGTTGATGTTGGACCAAGCAATGAAAATGGTGATACCTTATCCAATGGATCTAGTGACATCACCACCCGCACCTAAGATGAACAAATAAGTATCGAATTACACTATACTAAGTTATACTTTACATCAGTTCCATTATACATAGTTAAAATGCCAAATCAACATGATTAAAGATGCACTATGGTATTACTTGTTATGATTATGTGAATTCAATCTCATTGGTGAATGCATACCAAAAAGCATCGGTTAACATACAAAAGCTAAGTTTTCAAAGCATACCGAGAATCATCGATGTACATATGAAAACCAAGTTAATCAATGTAACCTGAGACTCGTCGGTAATCATGTAAAATTAATTAAAGACTTCGCCACTTCCCAAGCACCATCGGTAAACCTGTGAAAGGTCAAGTAAGTTATCACTTACCCCGAGCTGAAAGTTTGTGTGTAACCTGAGAAACTCTGCCTTTGACACCCAACAAGTGAGTAGAGAATTAATTTCTCCACTTAGGGCATCGTCTATAAATAGGGTGATGAATGAGCTCATTATTCACAAAGCAATAAAGAAATAGAGCAGAGGAGAGTAGAGTGAAAATAGAGTGACCAGATTGCAAAGCACTCCAAGAAGATTAACAGCATTCATATTCTAAAAAAAAACAACTATAGAAGGTTAAAGCAAGTAACAAAAATCACCGAGCTCACTATTTTATTTTATGGGAAAAAGCCCTAAATTTTTGAAATCATGGCAACCACTTCCCATGCAACCAAGATCAAGAATGCTAAGGAGAAGAAGGTTAATATGGTCAACAACTCCACTTGTGAAGAACCTAAGTATAAAATATGTCTAGAGGTTGCTTCACAACCCGACAATGCTGGTGCATTCTCTGACATTCCACCTAGGGTTTTACTGATTGAAGACATCTGCTCATACATACATTGAAAGATCATTGAGATAGGAGATCTTGAGGTTGATCAAGCTTACAAGAATATTTGCACAGGAAAAACCATTAAGGGGAAACATAAACACATCAAGGTCAAAGGGCTGACATGTTCCCTAATGTTTCCAAGGGAGTTTAAGACCAAATAGATTCTGGTAGTGCTAAGCAAAGTGCACAAACAAAAAATGTGGCTAGATGAGCCAAAACTGATCATAAGAGATGCGATACAAGTTGTGGCTAATTATCCCATAACCGACAAGGCCAAGGCACTCAAATACCCTTCTCATCCTGAAATTGAGAAGATGAAAGGTGTAGTATGGGATAACATAGGATTAAAGGTTAACACCATCACAGATCCAGAACTCAATTTTGGTGCATGTGTACTACGATATAAGATATACCAATCTAGCAGGTTAAACAACATAGTATGTAGAGCAGTTGACACTACTTACAAGATTGTAAAGAAGGGTCTACAATTAGATCTATCCAAGCTTCTACAGAAGTAGTTAGATGAAAACATGGGGACAATCAGGTCTATAAAGTCCAATTCATGTAATTTAGATCACTTCTAATGTGTACATTTTTCTACTTTCATAACTTCTTTCCATCCATAGGTAATATTAACTAGGATACCACCCGACCAATGACAATTCAAATCAGTGAATTCATAATATCACTAGGTGACAACTTCACATATGTTATGGATGAATAATCACTAGATTTAAGGAAAGAATACATAAAAGAATGAGGATACCAGAACAACTGGTAGAAAAGTATAAGACTAACATTTGTTTTATGGTGAAAACTGAAAACACCTTTACCAAACCAGTTGTACCAAGGACAGCATGGTTAGCACCACTTGACTATGAAGTCAACATAGATCAAACCATGAATTCTATTGAAGCATTGATAAATGAACCAGTAGATAAGTCACAACCTAGGTTTGGAACCTATGAGAAAGCCAAGGAAAGAATAAAAATAGGCTTGGTTGTGAAGAAAATTGATAGAAAGAAAGATAAAATGGTAAAGACACTGAATAAAAAGTTGTCTGTAAATGATGAAGCGTCTAAACAAAAGGATGACACCGAGGGATAGACACCCGTCGGTGAAGAAGAATAATAGAGTGACTTTGAATCTATAGAGCCCGATGCACCACTAACAATAGAAAAGAAACCAAGGACTACTGTTGCATCATAGACTAGAATTCAAACAAATAATGATGCAAGTGCATCACCGGTAAAGAAAGGACAAGTGAGGACTTACAAGAGAAAGCCTCAAACTGGGAAATAGGCACCATCAAAAAGAATAAATTTCATCGGGACTAAGAAAAACATAGAGGACACCAAAAAAGATGAACAACCAGTTAAGAATAAGTTCCCAACCATAATTAATGAGGTATGTGCATCAATAATCAAGGCAGGATCACTAACAAACCCTAAGATTAGGAAATGGCTAACACTGGATCCCAAGGATCAGAATAAGTTAGAGGAGGAAATCATCACAACAATGTGCATATTCAAATTTGTACCAATACATTTTAAAGGTAAAATTCCTAAAGAGCTTCTAGACAAAATTTCAGTAAGGTGGACATATGCACTAAAGGAAGAGAAAAAAATAAGGGAAAGAGCCCTAGTTTCTGTTATGCCACATGAATCTAAGATGGAGGAGATTAAAGAAATGATGAAGTTACATTCCAAAAGGTTCTCACCAAAATTAAGAGCCTACAAAGTGCTATAGGGACATCTAATTGAGCTTGATAGAAAAAGTGAGCATGAATGGAGAAAAATACTCAAGGTACCCAAATAGAACACAAGCCCCGTGCATGTATTAGAACTCACTAAAAAGCCACACAATGAAGAAGATTAGACTAAACCAAGCCCAGAGCACATTATTATAAATGATGGTGAGGATGTTAATGAAGAAGCATTGAACACAACAGCTAACAAGGATATAGACACTGCAGATGAAACATTGCCCGATAATACTATCATTGACATTACTAGAGATGATCCTACAGATGAGGTAAAGAAAGATGAAGTTGTCACTATTTCCCCAGACCAAATTGAGGAACAAGACATAACAAAAAATGTGTGTCAAGTAGATACATCATGAAAATACCACTATTGATACAAGCTACCAATATTATCTTGGAGAAGGAGAAATCACCCGACAAGGATGCAAGCATAACTGAGGATAAGGGTGAAGAGGAACCAAAAAACACATCCAATGAGCAGAATAAAGATGGAGAGAAAAAAGAAACCAATGAAGAACAAAAAGACACATGAGGAGAACAAAAAGAAAAAGGTGAGGAAGAGAAGCAAGGTGATACCACTCCTAAGGATACCGAAGGAGATGCCAAAAATAAGGCTAAGGTTGATGTGGAGATGTCCACTCCCAACCAACAGGCAGACACTGAGCATTAGGATACAGGTACACATACTCCAAAGCCTTCATCAAGAACATCAGACCAAGAAAAGGCACTTGCTATGGTACTGCATACAGGTCCCTCCACAACACTTTTCAAGAAGAAGAAAAAAATAACAAGAGTCCAGTTACACTGAAAGAGATAATTGAGATACCATCCTATGATTTGAGGACATTAGATCCAGAGGCACTTACAAACTATGCAAAACTTTTTTGAAGAAAAGATATCCAAGATAAGCTTAAGAAGGAGACAAAGGACACTCAGGTACTTGAAACAACAAGGGATATACTTCAATAGATAGTGCATGATACAGATATTGATCAAAATGCATCAATAATTGATCAACTAGTCGTTCTTACCGATGTAATCCAATCACAGAATGTGGATGCAGAAAAGGCAATTGAAGAATGAGAAGAGAAAAAGTATCAATATAAATTGACTGAGAAAATCAGCCAAGAAGTAGAAGAGAACAAGGTGTAGTTTTTTGAACAAGTAAGTGAGTTAGAACCTATCATTTTAGAAGCAATATCCTTAGTTCAGAAGTTAAGAACAATAGAGAAATTAACTAAGGAGAATAGTGAAAAGATTGCAAAAATATATGCAGATCTTACTTCTAGTGCTCAAGGTCTCTCAATAATAGACAATGAAATATAGTTGCATTATGAAAAGGTAATTGAAGAAAAGAAGTTGAGACTTCAAATTCAAGAGGCAGAATCAAAATTTAGGGATGAGGTAACCGAGCTACATGCTCTACTATTACCCAATTTTACACTACTACAGAAACATATGACAATGACAAGATAATTAATTGCCACCCTGGAGATGTCTGTCACTAACAACATCTATGATATGCATGCAAGGATCACATTGGAGCACATGGATCTAGAACACCTTCAAGATAAATGGGAGAAAATGATGGAGGACATGAAAAAATCTCATTCCCACATTTTTGACAAGTTGTAAGTAATTACACCTTTGCCCTTACTATCAAAAAAGGGGGAAAATGATATGATATAATGGGATACAAGGGGCAAAATGATATAAATAGATGGGAAATGGTATGATAAAGATGATAAGGTGAAAAGGAAGAATAGTATGAAGGTAAGTGTACATACATATACTTATACTATACCATCATATACACATAGGGGGAGTCATAAATGACAAAGTGAACACATGGTGTACATTACTAAACATTTTAGTATTTTGCACCTATCAGTTTTTGATACTAATGTCAAAGGGGGAGATTGAAGACATATTTTTCCATTAGTATGAAAGGAAAAATAGTTTTGAAACTGTCGGTAATACCAACACTGAAAGATGGTTCAATGCAACCCGACAGACAAGTTCAAGATAACCTAACAACACAATGCAACACAAAAATGTTACAAGTGGAACCTGACAGAGAAAACCTGATAGTGCAACCCGACAGAGGAACCCGATAAGCAGATTACTATACAACCCAACAGAATAGATGACAGAGGAACTTGACAGAATATAGAGCAACCTAAGCACCAGTCTACCGAGAGACAGTTAGAATTTTGAGAAATGTGGATCTAACTTCCATGTCAGATAAAACACTTGTGTTTTATATTTAGTTTTTTAATTAGCTTTAAATCTATTTCTTGAGGGACAATAAATGTAATTGTAATTGTTTTAATCAGTCTAAGTAATTAGAAACATGCAAACTAGGAGATCAAGGTCAAGTTGTAAACCTTCGATCATAGAGTTATCATTTTAATACGTGAAACTCATTTAGGTCAAACTCATTATATATAGATATGTAATCTATCAGAACATGTGTATGTGATGATTATTGTAGCCGAGGAGCACATCTATGGATCAGACTGAGATTTTTATGTAGAAGAACAACAAAAGATGAAATAGGTTATCAAGAACTAGATTCAAGGCTACCAAGTAGAATAGAGGTATTGATCAATCACAATAGGTGATAAATATACATGTAATCTTTATTGGATATGTAATCAACATTTTTAGATTGCATATACTTAGGTCAATGAATATTTTTGACTACATTCTAACAAGTGTAGCAAATAGAATAAATCCTTGAGAAAGGTGGATTTAACAATCCTTTGTAAATCTCTTAACTGAGTGCACACTAAATAGTGTTTTTAAAGCTCTTAACAGAGTAGACCTTACCAGTCTCTACATAATACTCCTAACATGGTAGATCATCAGAGTGATCAAAATTATAAGCCTTAACTGGCCCCTTCCATTTTGCAAATAGGGAAGCTTTGTGGGTTTCATCCCCACCGCAGTTTTTACCTTCTAACAGGGGTTTTCTATGTTACCAAATCTTGTGTCATGTGTCAATACATTTCATGAATGTTTCCATGTTAATTGAGTTTATGATTTGATATAACATACACAAAGATAGAATAGCATATATGGTTGGTAATACAATTGATTACTAGAAGGATTAAGGTTAAGTGATAATATTTTTGAGGGAACTGATTCACCCCTCCCCTCTTAGTACACACCATTCCATTATTTCCAACACAAATTAGCTAGATACTATACCTTTGATCAATACCCTCAATTAAACGGGTAGTCCCTTATGTCTTGTTATTATGTTTTTTCCCATTCTTTTATTTAGTTATCATTTTTTATTAAAAACTCACTCTTGGGTTACCTTGATGACTTATTTGTGTCTCATCCCACCATGGAGAGCCACTCCACTCCACTACTCAACACCGAAAAAATTTCATCTCATTACAAAAACAAGGTTCAATGCAAACAATGTATCAAGAAAGCACAATGGAAATATTGTATCAATAAAACACAAAGTAATGAAAAAGAATCAAATGGTCTCAAACCAAGAGTACGGGTCTCTTAATTATCTTGTCAAATTCATAACTCAATTATGTTAATGATGTGGTCTTATATACACACATAAATAAATCAAAATGCTATCTAAAATCAAGCATAAATAAAGCCAATAAACCAAGACAATAAAATAGTTCACAAGTTGTAATGTCCCCATTTTCATGAGCATCAGAATTTGTTGGATTAGCTTATAAATGGCCCTCATAGCCTAAGGAATTTGGATAGAGATGAGTGTGTATTCTCTATCAGAGCTCAACATATGTTCAGGTTTGGCCTACTCACTTTGGCTCACTAACTATTTATAGTAAGTGACTATTTCAAGAAAGTCAGGGTTACTATTTATAGCAAGGCACCTGAATAGGCTCTGATTATAATGCTGATGAAGGGTGCTCCCCTTAATGCCACAAACACATAACAGAAACAGAGAAGCAACAACAATTTGCAAGAACAGAAAATGGGCTTCTTATTATCTCCATAAATGTGGAATTACAAAATTTCAGAATTACAATATGCAAAGCCACATGGGCATTCCCCTTACAATATTCTGTAGGACAAAGCCTCGAATTATTACCCAGATCTACCCAGAACTGCCCTAGACAACACTACGGGCCTTCTTTATATAGGTAATTTCCACCGCCCGAGAAGGTTCCAGAAATCTAGCCATTAAGGCTGACTACCCTTAGCATTTAATTATTTTTCACTTTTATTACAAAAGGGTCAGCTTTAAATATTTAAAAAACATGAGATTAGGTAGCCCAACTTCCGGAAGCCATAACTTTTGAACCGTAGCTCCGATTGGCTATTTTAACCACTTTTTGGAAAGGGGAGATCGCGATCTACAGTGCTTGACTTGCGAAGCGCTAGTTAGTCGGGGTTTCAACCTCGATCCGGAGCCTCTAAGGTCCTGAAAATTGAGCTCAAAGATTTTGCACCCTAAAATCTCAACGGTAAATCCTTAATAACTTTGCCAATACAGATGATCTGGCAATGAAATTCAACTGGCATTCTTATATGACTAAGATGAACCTTCACCTGGAAAATTAGAACATTCTGAGTTTAAACGACCAACTCACCAAAAATAGTAAGTTTTCAAAAATAGCAACTTTGTACAAAATAGCCCTTATTGAATAGAAAAACACATATTTTTGGGTGATGCAAGATTTCCCTTACACCCAGGATGCTCCTGCATCAGACACCTGGGGTAATTTGAGAAGTGA
>MU225664.1:1873670-1895759 GCA_018584345.1 Thuja plicata | reverse complement strand
TCACTTTTATTACAAAAGGGTCGGCTTTAAATATTTACAAAACATGAGATTAGGTAGCCCAACTTCCGGAAGCCATAACTTTTGAACCGTAGCTCCGATTGGCTATTATAACCACTTTTTGAAAAGGGGAGATCGCGATCTACAATGCTTGACTTGTGAAGTGCCAATCAGCCAGGGGTTCGACCTCGATCTGGAGCCTCTAAGGTCCTGAAAATTGAGCTCAAAGATTTTTCACCCTAAAATCTCAACAGTAAATCCTTAATAACTTCGCCAATACAGATGATCTGGCAATGAAATTCAACTGGCATTCTTATATGACTAAGATGAACCTTCACCTGGAAAATTAGAACATTCTGAGTTCAAATGACCAACTTACTAAAAATAGTAAGTTTCCAAAAATAGCATCTTTGTACAAAATAGCCCTTATTGAATAGAAAAACACATATTTTTGGGTGATGCAAGATTGCCCTTACACCCAGGATGCTCCTGCATCAAATGCATAGTTTGTTTGATCAGATAATGAGGGATTTACTATTTATAGTAAGTTAGTGGTTGATAGAGAGGGACCCTTACTATTTTTAGTAAGGTAGTTGGGTGCACAGTGGTCACAAGGGTTAACTCCTAGGTTCAGACGAAATTGAGAAATACAAATTATTTGTAGAACTATGTTAGTTTAATTATTAATAAAGTGATTAATATTTATAAAGTTAAAAGTCACTTTTATTCAATGGGGTCATGACCCTTCTCTTAAGTGACTTAAAGTACAATTAATGGATTATATTTTGGAAGCCAAAGTATTAAATTATTTTATAAAGTCAATGTGCACACAAGTTATATTATTTTAAATGATATTAAAGTGCATTTATAATCAATGAATATGAGCGCCCAAGTTTGAAAACTTATTATAGAGTTTTATTAAAAACCTAAAGTGGATTTAAATTCTATTAAGGAGATTGGGGTTATAAAAGCACATCAAAAAGAAAATCAACCTCATTATTGATGTTCATTTTTCTTTGCAAATTTGGTGTCTTTGGAGTTTGTGTAATTGAAAAAATGGTTTTAGTTGTACTAGGGCATTGGGGATTGTTCACTCTTCATTGTTTTTTGCACTTTTGAGGTTGTGAGAGATCAACCAAACTATTCTTTGGAGGACTTCATAGAGGATTTCTATTTGTGCTTTAGTTGGAGAAATACATCAAGGGTTTGAAGGTTTCTAAATGTTCATTAATTGTAGACCCAAATATTCATCATTGGCTACCATTTATACCAGATTTCAAGCATCAAATTGCATCTACAATCCAACATCTCACCCAGACTTCTAAGGAAGGGATTTCTTTGCTAGGTAGCTAAATACAGGTTCTTGTTTAGCATTTAATATTAGTCCAAATTTAATCCAGCGGTACCAAGTGTTCACCTAGTAGCCTAGGATTTAGAAATTGTTGGATCATTCACTTTTGTCTCATAATTTCTCAGTGTTGATAATCATTTCCAAATTTTTCCAAAGTCCTCTATATTACTTACGAGTATGAACATTGTTGTTAGAGAGCATGTTTCATCATGTATTGAAAATTTAATAATGTTACAACAATTGTAATTCCAGTCATTGTATTTAAATTAAAAATTCTATATGTATATATATATATATATATATATTATTCTTTCCCAATGACTTCTTCATTTTATTTATTAAAATTGCAAAATGTCACAAAACCAAGAAAAAACACAAAAAATTGCAAGTTATTGAACTGGATAACACGAGAGACTATTATAGTGGTATTAGAGCAGTTTCTTGCCATCCAGCTGGGGTTGGAAATCGTTGAACAAACATGTTTCAAAATTTGAGTCATCAACACTCTACATTTGGGATTGTTTTCCATTTGAGAAGCAAATTCGATTCATGGCTAGAATTAAGGATGGAAGATTGTTACCTACCTTCATGTTTTACCGAAGAAGGAAAAGGCACCCAATCTAGAGAAAATAATGAAAGACCTTAAACAAACACAGTGACAACTCAATTGTAATTTGCACCTTTTAGACGATTTACTTTCACAGAAAAGTGGGCCTATAACCACATGACTAACTTTTATGACAATGGTCTTTCACTTCAGCCTAACGATAACTTGAAAGTCATGGCGAGTTCCAAAAGTGTTATGCAAGTGATCTTGAGTATTGGCACTCATGATACAAATGTCAAAAATGATGATTGCATGGAAATTTTGTCCCATAATGATTTGTATATACATGATGGCAGTGAAAAAAATTTGCATCAGCATGAGACAACAATGACTACATATGTGCAAAATGCTACCATTGAGTTCACATGGAAGTACTCAAGAAATGGACATTAATGATGCACTGCATGTTGAGGCTTCATGTCATGGTGAGTTTGATTTATCAAATTAGACCTTGGAAAATATATTAGAAAATTCATTGGTTGGAAATGAGTCCCAAGATCGTGACTTGGATGGACATGTCGTTACATTTGAACTGAAAGTGTGGGAAGATATTGTTATTTCAACATCTTCTACTTTTCCAGTTGAACCATCCTTTCAAGTATATAGCAGTAGTAACTTAGTTTTTGTTGTGTGCACTGATGATTGCACACATGATGCTTCTTATCATGAGGTGAGTGATGTCGATACAACCTCATATCACAGTGAAAAATTTGATTTAGAGATATTGCATGGGAGTTATAAGTTTCAGAGTCCTCATCATTTGGTTGGGCAACTTAAGGTTAATGAAAACATAATTTCCACAACCAATGAGCATTTTGATGTTTCTCATCATTTGTTGGCTACCTTTGGTTGGAGTACTCCTGAAATAAGAACTGAAGAAAACATGCTTAGCCTAAACAAGGCCTACTCTATATCCTTAATCCTTACTCCATCAACCCCTAGATTAGACAAATTTTCAGCCACCCCATCTCCTTCTTGATATATCTGATTAAAAGTGTAATTCATGAAGAATCTCAAAATCTCCATTGCTCTATGAACCAAACCATTCAACTTCCAATTCAGAGTCTTACTAGATCTAAGGGCATTGATTACTATGGCTGAGTCTCCTTCTATTGTCACATGATCCAAATGCAAATAATTACATTGTAACAAACCTTCCACTAGGGCACTAAATTCTGCATAATTATTATATTATAATTCTATTAGTCTGGCTAGTCTTGCTTTCATTTTTCCTTCCCAGTTATGAATACAACATCAAATTCCAACTACCCTGGGATTACCTTGCGAAGCCCCATCAAAATTGAGTTTCACCTATCCTGTCTATGGAACCTCCCATTTATACTCCATTCTCTTTGAGTGTTTTAATTTTATGTTGCTCCCAATGAAAGATGGGATTTTCAAACCAAACCATTTATTCCTAATTTTTGCATCCCAAGTCATGAAAATTTTATCTTTACTTCCATTCATTTTTCTACCATTAACCACTTCTACTATTGTTGCCTCAATCCTATTTATGAATTGTTTTACTTCAATACTATTCTCCTTAAAGATCATCCCATTTGTTTCCTTCCATACTTCTCATATTAATAGGGATGGCGTTGTAACTCATAGATTGTTGTATAAATCCTTACCACCTTTCCTCGTCCAACTTTGAAATAAACTCAAAATATTTTTAGGGAGAGTTGTTTCCCAATCCAATCTATTGATCATCCACATCATCACTTATTAATGCATTCATAGTTAATCAAGATATGATTCAATGATTCTTCACTCTTTTCACAAAGAACACATCGTGGGGGGCTATGATATCTGATTTTGCAAACCCATTTTGCAGCTAATATAAATTTTTGGAGAGCTACCCATGAGAGCATCCTATATTTTGGTAAATAGTTCTAATCCCAACATAATTCCAATGGTAAATATGTTTGAGAATTTTTTTTCCTATTGATAAGATGATTATACCCATCCCTGGTTTTATATTCTCCATTCTTTGCTTTCACCCAAACAATCTTATCCACCATATTCCTAGGAGTAATTTTCCTACTTTGTAATATCTCCCTTAAATTTCTCATACCCTCATTTGGGAAGTTCAAATCCTCTAATGAGTTCCATTTCCATCCTAAGGCATGGAAACCATTTAGAATCTCAATATAATCTCTAGCATAAGTCCCAACATTATTTTTCAGAAATTCCATGGTATGGTCGTCATTTATCAACATTTTAAGGGAAGGATACCCTCCCCAAGAATCATCCCAAAAAAGGGTTGAATCCCCATCTCCAATGCCCCATGATATACCTTCAGTGATAACATTCCTACACTCACATATGAAGTTCCACACTCTAGATCCAGAGAGGGATTACCATGACTAAAAATACTTAGGGGATGGTTGTCATCTAGGTATTTGTATCTAAGAATCTTAACCCATTTTGATTTCGGGTTCTTATACACATGTGAAACCAGTTTTTCAACCAATGCTAGATTTTGTTCCTTAATACTCTTAATATTGATGCCCCTGACCTCTCTAAATATCTGATCCCAGGGAATCAAGCCCAATTTCTTCTTTTCTGCAGCACCTTGGCAAAAGAAAGTTTCTAGCTTCTTAGCCAACTTGATTTTTAATTCTATTGGTAAGATATAGCATGCCATTTGGTAAATAGGTATATCTGATATGTGAGGCCTCACCCCAACCCATCATAGCTTTACTACTCGATCACACTTTGATACTTTATGTTCTTATACATTGATACACTTTTTGATTATCCTAACAGAGACTCGTGATATTATGTTATGATGATGATTATATTGTATGGATTACATTTTGATATGGATTAGACCTAGAACAGGTGGTTGATATTGATTATATATGTTTAGATTAGTGAATTGATGAGAAGACTGAATTATGATTAGACTTGACTATTTCATGGATGTTTTTCATGATGATTAAGGAATCCTTATGTTTAAACATTTCTATATAAAAATTTCAATTAGGGGCTTGATTTTTCTTATTGATTAATGTTGCTAATTATGAATTGAAAATGTATAATACATGAAATTTTATCATCTTGGACTACTGATGCTCAAATTTTAGTGTGCAAGAAAGGGAACCATGGAATTTTTCAGAGAATTAGGGCTAAACACATGTGAATTGAGTAAGCCAAGGTTTAATCCAATAAGGGGTTGAAACCTTGTTGTAATGTGACCCCTGTTGTAAATGTAATCTGAATGTGTGTTAATAGTTTAAATTTATGTTGTTGTTTGGACATGTCATTGTGAATGTGATGTGTATTTTGTTTGGTGTCACTTGACACTTGTGTTGTCCATGTGGATAGTGACATGTCATTTAGGGCTTGGGAAAGAATCACTTAACCTTATAGGATATTATATTAATCACTTGCATATAGATGCTCTTTAGGGATCACATCATGTTGAAACTCGGATTTGAACCTTAGGGGTACTTTGGAGGGATTAAAAGTGACCCTAGAGTGTATTTTTGACCAAAATTAGTTAAACTTATGTGGGTACCTTGGGTTAGGGCTAGTTTATACCTATGAGAGAAACCTAGGTCACCATTATGACTCTCCAAAATGCCTACTTTTCAAAAGTGGCGAAAATAGAGATAGCCACATGCATCTAACTTGTCTCACACTCCTTGCTAAACTCACAATTAAGAGGGGAGACAAAAAGGCTAGTTGTCATGTCTCATTATTACTAGTTCTTGAGTACACTTTTGGAGTCTTTTTAGAGGGTTTTGGGAGACTTAGTGGGTGTTCACCCACTCTCTAATTTTAGAGACAATTAAGGTTTTGGAAAGAGGAAGGATAAGGATTTGGGCTCTTCTCAAGTTTCATTTTTCCATAACACATTTGGAAGGTTGGTTTCCTTAGCCATGAAGTGTGTGTTTTGTTGCAAGAAGATTTGGATGTTATTGTTTTATGAATATGAAATATTGTATGGGATTCATGTATGTAATCTTGTATAGTTTTGTAGTATGTAAATTTTTTTGTCATGTGTTGGGTTGGGAATGCATTTGGATTTTTGTATCAATTCTTGTTATTTTGGATTGGGAGTGTTGTTCATGGGAGTTAAGGCATTACTAACCCTTTGGAAAGGGAAGAAGTGGCCTTGGGTGAAGGAGTTAGTTGGGCTCTCCATTGTAGTGAGAGTCTCTTCTCTTGGAGAAGAGGGATAATTTCATGGAGTATGAGCTCCATGAACCATGTTAGAAATATTTTATTTTGGCATAGAAATGGCCAATGTTTATATGGAAGCAATGTCAATGTAGCCTTGGAGAGGCATGGAAAACTCTTATTGAGAAATTTAGAAATTGTAATGGCATTCTCCTCTTTGGAAAAGCCCACCTTCACCCTACTTCAATGAGTTTTTAAAACTCATTTGTGAGACCTTGGTTGGGAGTTTATTATTTTTTTTGTGCATATAGAATGTTTGTGAGGATTTGGATATGAAATCTTGTTTAGTTTTGGTTCTCCAAGCTCAGGGGTGGCCTCCTTGAGGCCTTGGTTGGGAGGTGAGATTCCAATGGTATCCCTCATAAAATTTACAGGTTTTTGGAGTCATGAAGATGGTGCAAGAATCTTGAAACAAATCCCTATTTGGGGGTAGTTGTGTGTAAGCAACTTCAATGTTGCATAGTCACTCTTGTATTGAAATTCATTTTTGTCGATTGTTGTAATGTTCAATTTTGGAGTTTCTCAAGCTAGATGTGAAGAGATCGCATTTTTTATGTAATGGTTCATTAAAGGAAGATATGTTACATACCATTCAAGTATTGTGTAGATTATCATCTTGAAGATGTGTAAATATAGATTGTAAGATTTCCATAATGTAAAAGATACAATCTTTAGCTCATGAATATTGCATTTTATTTCTTAAAAGAAAAGAAGTTAATCATCCATGTATAGAAGGATACCCAATATTGAAAGAGAAGGATAATATAATAGTTTCATTCCCTACAATCTTGAGGAATTGTGCATCTTGAAACCTCCATAGATTCAACTCTCTTCAAACAAAAAAAAATTACATTTCAATTGTAGCTCTTGAGAGGAAGTATGATAATATAGAAATCAACTAATATTATTAGTCTTCTTAGTATTTTGCCTTATAAATCTATCCTAATGCACACTATGATCTTTTACAAAAAAATTAAACCAAGTAAATCAAAATGAAAGAGCTTATAACAAAAATCCCATAGCACTTTCTAGATTTAGAGCACAAATGCTCTCTGAAATTTGTATGGGAAAGGAAATATTCTCCTTACCACAGAAAATATTTCTTTCCCAATATGCTTTCCCTCTAATCAAATTCATAATCAAATCTTGTTAATTAGCATAACCATGTGATTTAACCCTTAATCCAAGATAAACTCACCTTGTTCTTACCCTTTTTTGTGGGCCCCACCTTTACCTCTTACCTCTTTGCTTAAACATTTGATTGTGCTAAGTTTTAAAAAAAAAAAATCACTTTGCTAAAGGGCTGCACTTCTTGGTAGTTGTGCCACCTCCCTTGATATCCACATTTTCCTAAAAATTTGACATGACCTTTGTTAAAGTCAACTCCCTTCATAACATGCGAAATTTCCTTGGGAGATGGAAGTTTGGTTGGTGGGCCACAGCAAACACATCATCACCTCCTCCTAGCAAACTGCGCCACCTTCCCTAGGTTCTCCTTGCCATGTGAAATCCTGTGTATTGGATGGTAAGATAGGTGGTGGCCCCCCCTCCAAACAGTCCCTTTGAACCTGCACTTGCTCTTGGGAATTCGGTCCCCTTTCTCCAATGTTTTCTTGGGTTTTAGGCTTTGTCATAGAAAATGTTAGAATAGTAAGTTAGTGGATAGTTAGGATTAGTAGTTTATTAGTTAGTTAGGTTAGTTTAGCAAGTAATTAGTAGATGGTTAAGTTAGTAAATGAGATCTAATTCCCTTTTGTTTTAATCATTAATTGTGTAGTGTTTTAGGTATATATAAACTAATTTTTTGATGTAGCATAATTCTTTAGGAAAATAACTATAGTGTTTTGTTGATGGATGGATTTATTAATATGTTTTAATTTTGATTGGTGTTGGAACCCCTTATCAATATAATAATTAATCATTTAGATGGAACCTTAACATTAGGGTATTTTATTATTGTAAGATTTGTGAATCTAATAAATAGGGATTTTGGTCTAAAGTGTTGATTAGTCTATTAGAAAGATGGATTTTCTCAATTTATTCAATTGTATAGTTAATGTTAAATTTTATTTTATTATAAAAAAAAAAGGTGAATTATAATGCTCTTGTGTTCAAGGGGTTAGGGGTTATGCTTGATTTCAATTAAAAGTTAATTTAAATTTTGAATTGAAGGATATTTCAAATGTCTAATAAAAAGGTTTATTTAAAGTTGTATGTTAGGAATTGATGGATTAGGAATGCATGTATTTTCATCATAGGGGAATAATTTTATTAATAATGTTAGTAGGTTAGAAAATAAGATTTGATTTCAGCTATTGGATTTTAATTAATAGTTGTTTGGTATAGTGAAATTATTATGCAATTTTAATCTTGTCAATTGTTAAATGTTTCAGTTATGTTGTTTAAAAGGGAGTAGAATATTAATCTAACTAGGCCTTGAGCTAGTAGTTAATGTTAACTGGAACTAGAATTGAACGGATTAAGTTGTAATATAGGTTTAAAGTTAAGTAAGCATTAGGGAAACTTAGATCAACATATGTTCATAACCACTAACTACCATCATGATTCTAAACATGGAATCAGAGTTAGATCAACCTGAGTTGAGTATTCATATAACCCGTGAAACAAGTTGATGTCCAATTCTACATTTGTTTGTGGCATGAACCTTATTCAGTCTATGTATATACCTTGTAATTCGAAGGTTAACTCTACCTTACTATCACCTTTCCAACTCAACCATTGTTAGTTGTACGTACTTATGTGCTTTTTAAAAAAAAATTGTGTGTATTTTGCCCTAGTTTTGGGCATGACATTTTGGTATCAGGGCCATGTTTTAACACAAGGAACCTAACCCATTACATTTCAACTCATTCAAAACTTAAATCATTGTGTAGGATGCCTGCAGTCACCAGAGCTAACCGATGAGGCAGAGGTCGTAGAGCTCCCCATGCGGGGGCAGGACAGGAGGATCCACCACCTCCACCACCACCACCACCACTTCTGAACCATAACTAGGATATTATGGATGGTCTCCAAAATTTGATTGGGGTGATTCAGCAGAGAATACCACCCATGGTTCAGTAGAAAGATCCTGAAGGGGAAGCACATGTTTCAGAGAATGAGAGAGCAATTAGCAGAGAGAGGAGTAGGAGTCCTCCACCCAGGTCTACTGAGGGTCATGATGATCAGGAGGGTGAGTCAATTCATTAGGTTATAATACCATGCGATCATGAGATACATGCTAGGGAGAGACCCCCTAGAGATGTTGGAGATGAGATTCGAGAGTTATTATGTGACTCCATCCACCCTTATTTTTGGGATCCAATGATGGGTCAGTAGCAGAGGCCTGGTTACAAAGTTTACAGTGATTTTTTGGATTGTGCCCTTATGGGAGTAATCTAAAGGCATGACTTGCAGTCCATCTCCTATGGGAGAAGGTTTCCACTTGGTGGGAGAAGGAGGTGTCCATAGGTGGAGTGAGTATTGACACACTCACTTGGGAGACTTTTGTGGCCTATTTCCGTGAGAGATATCTCTCCAAGCATTTCAAACAGAGACAGATAGAGGAGTTCCATGATCTCCAGTAGAGAGGTCTCACAGTGAACCAGTATGAGATTCAGTTTCTCAAGCTTCTTCCATATGTTGATTACATGAAGGACGAGAAACTGTGTATTCACCATTTCATTAAGGGGCTTAAAATGTCTCTTCAGAGCACAATACACCTAGCATTCCCTACCATGTTCAGAGGGGTAGTTGAGATGACACTTTTAGCCATGGATATCCATACTAGATAGGAGTCTCGCGATCAGTCCCAACACTGAAACCCCTCTTCCCAGCAGTCAGGATAGCAGAGACCCCCTTAGAAATGGAAATAGAATCATTTAGCGGGATCCTTTAAGGGTCAATAGTCTCAGCAACAGAGATCCCAGCAGGATTCCAAATAGAGGCATTCACAGGGTTATCAGGGCTCTAAGCCCAAATAGTGGCAGTCTCAGGGCCCTAGATAGGATCATAGGACACAGACCCCTCATACATAGTCAGCTAGGACTCATAAGTCCTCTAGGGGTGGATATAGTGGTTCTAGCAGGATCAGAGGGTCACAGCAGCCTAGGACACAGGGGGTGCAAATTTAGACCCATGGGCCATGTTACACTTGCAGTGGTATGGGTCATTTAGTGAGAGAGTGCCCATAGGGACAGTCAGCTAGTGGTCAGAGAGGGGCTACCTTAAAGCCTATAGTTGGAGATATGGGTAGATCCCATAAAGTTTTTGCAGCGATTGATAACCGCTAGGCCAAGCACTAGGCCATGGTCATTGAGGATGTAGGTATGATTCAGGGTACCAGTGTTTCTATCTTGTTTGATTCAAGAGCCACAGACTCCTTTATATCTCCCTATGTAGTGGAGCGTTGCAGGTTGGTGGCAGTTAGATAGGATATTGGTTGGGAGGTTGAGTTAGCTTCAGGAGCTAGAGTCTCTATTAGTTCCTTAGTTGACTATTGTCAGATTCAGATTGGAGACCTTATCATGATGACTGATCTCCGCATTACCCCTCTAGGTTCTTATGATGTAGTCCTTGTCATGGATTGGCTATGTGCCCACAACACCAAGGTGGATTGTCGTTAGAAGAGGGTTGAGTGTGTTGATGACCACGACACCTCTATGGTGATATTTGGGGTACAAAGACCCATATCCCTTCACATTATTTCCACTATGCAGCTTAGGCGGTACATGCGGAAGGGGTGTCAGTTATTTTCCATCACCATTAGTGATAGAGAGGAGGATTTAGGAGGGGAGGCTTTGCTCGAGAATTATCCTATTCTTTAGGAGTTTGCGTATGTATTTCCTACCGAGCTACCTGGTATACCTCCACCTAGGGCAGTTGATTTTCACATAGATCTTGTACCAAGAGCTGAGCCAGTATCTAGAGAACCTTATAGGATGACCACACATGAGCTCAAGATTCAGTTAGAAGAGCTCTTGGAGAAAGGGCATGTCCGATCTAGTGTATCACCTTGGGGTGCACCTATGATTTTTTGTGAAGAAGAAGGATGGGTCACTTCGATTGTCCATTGATTATCAGTAGTTGAATAAAGTAACGATTAAGAACCGATACCCACTTCCCAGGATCGATGATCTATTTGATCAGTTACAGGGTGCCCGAGTGTTCTCAAAGATAGATCTAAAGTCGGGGTACCATCAGTTACAGATTGTGGAAAGTGATATCCACAAGACTGTTTTTCACATGAGGTATGGTCACTATGAGTTCACGGTAGTGCCATTTGGCCTTACAAATGCTCCAGCTATGTTCATGAGCCTCATGAATGGAGTATTTCATACATTTTTGGATAAATTTGTGGTAGTATTCCTCGATGATATTCTGATATATTCTCACAATGAGGAGGAGCATGCGGAGCATCTGAGACAGGTTCTGTAGTGTTTGAGAGAGAATCAGTTATATAGCAGCTTGTCAAAGTGTGCCTTCTTTAGAGCCGAGGTGCATTATCTTGGTCACGTTATATCTGGTGATGGGATCTCTGTAGACCCATCAAAGATTAGAGCTATTATGGATTGGCCAGCACCCACTAGTGTCACTGAGGTCAAAAATTTTATGGGCTTAGCAGGTTATTACAGACACTTCGTGGTAGGATTTTCTAGAGTGGCTCATCCCATCACCTCCCTTCAGAGAAAGGGGAAGAGGTATGAATGGACAGAGAAGTGTGAGAGAGCTTTCAAGGAGCTTAAGAGATCCCTCACTAGTGCATTGATTTTAGCAGTGCCAGATCCTTTGGAAGATTTTGTTGTATGTACTAATGCTTCATTGGCTGGTTGAGCAATCCTTATGCAGGAGGGCCATCCTATAGCTTTCAAGTCTAGGAAGCTAAAGACTCATGAACTTAATTATCCTACTCATGACCTAGAACTCATAGTGGTGGTTCATGATTTAGTGAGATGGAAACATTTCCTTCTAGGTCACCGATTTGAGCTTCATTCAGATCACTAGAGCCTACACTATATCTTTACATAGCCCAATCTTAATGCTAGGCAAAGGAGATGGATGGAGTTTTTGTGTGAATATTATTTTGATTTTCATTACATCAAGGGGAAGGAGAATGTAGTTGCAGATGCCTTGAGTAGGAGGCAACATGAGCTCTCATCTATGACTTCCATTACAGATTTGAGGGACTACATTTTGCATCATTTGCCAGAGGATGGATTATATGTGGAGATTTGTCAGTTTATCCATTCTCAGAAACCCCTTGAGGGGAGATTTCTAGAGTATTCCTTGGAGTTTGATGGACTTCTACATCATAGGGGATGCATCTATGTACCTTCTATAGGTGACTTGCGAGAGTTTATTGTACTTGAGGCTCATAGAGCACCTTATGTAGTGGATCTGGGAGTTAAGAAATTGCATGCTACTTTGAGACAATTGTATCATTGGCGAGGTATGAGATTGCAGATTGCTAGTATAGTTGCTAGATGTCTAAAGTGCTAGAGAGTGAAGGCAGAGCATAGTCATCCAGGTGGGCTCCTGTAGCCACATGAGATTGTTGAGTGGAAGTCAGATACTATATCTATGGACTTCATTGTTGGTCTCCCTATGTCTTCTTGCCGCCATGCTACTATCTTGGTGATAGTCGACACATAGACCAAGGTTTCCCATTTCTCACCTGTGTGTACTACATTCACAGCATAAGACATAGCTTAGGTCTTTTTGCAGGATATTGTCAGACTTCATGGCATTCCCCATAAGATCATCTCTGATAGAGACTCCTTGTTCACATCAGCCATATAGAGAGAGTTACAGGCAGCATTAGGCACTAGGCTCAATTTTAGTACAACATATCACCCTCAGATAGATGGCCAGACTGAGAGGGTTAACCAGGTATTGGAGGACATGTTGTGCATGTATGTGATAGACCATCAGGTCAAGTGGGAGGAATACCTACATCTAGTCAAGTTTTCCTATAATAATGGGCATCATTCTTCTATAGGTATGCCACCATATTAGGCCTTGTACGGTAGACCATGCAGGACACCACTTAGTTGGGATAGGATCAAGGATAGAGTATCTATTGGACCTTAGCTAGTCAAAAATATGGAGTAGTGGGTTGTCTTGATTAAACAACACCTTAGGGAGGCTCAAGATTGACAGAAGAAGTATGCAGATGCGAAGAGGGTTGACCGTGAGTATATGGTTGGAGATAGGGTCTTCTTGAGAGTGCACCCGCATAAGAGTCCAATCTATTTTGGAAAGGGCTCTAAGTTAGCACCTCACTTTGTTGGACCTTTCAAGATATTGGAGAGGATAGGACTAGTTTCCTATTGTCTAGCCTTGCCACCCATCCTATCATGCATCCACGATGTGTTTCATGTATCTGTGTTACAGAAATATATTTATGATGAGTCTCACATTATAGATTGGGATTCCTTGCAGGTGGAGTCAGATGGATAGCTAGCACTAGAGCCCATTCATATTATAGCCTAACAGACCCTTGCACTTCGAAGCCAAGAGCTGGACCAGGTTAGGGTCCAATGGGATTGTCATGATGAGGTCACGGCTTCATGGGATGATGCAGTGCAGATGAGATCTCAATACCCGTATCTTTTTGATGAACTCAAGAAGGAAGTTCATGCCTAGTGGGGGAGGATGTGAGGCCTCACCCCGACCCATCATATCTTTACTGCTCGATCACACTTTGATACTTTATATTTTGATACATTGATATACTTTTTGATTATCCTGATAGAGACTCATGATATTATGTTATGATGATGATTATATTGTGTGGATTACATTTTGATATGGATTAGACCTAGAATAGGTGGTTGATTTTGATCATATATGTTTAGATCAGTGAATTGATGAGAAGACAAAATTATGATTAGACTTGACTATTTCATGGATGTTTATCATGGTGATTAAGGAATCCTTATGTTTAAACATTTTTGTATGAAAATTTCAACTAGGGGCTTGATTCTGCTTATTGATTAATGTTGCTAATTATGAATTGAAAATGTATATTAAATGAAATTTTATCATCTTGGACTACTGATGCTCGAAGTTTAGTGCGCAGGAAAGGGAACCATGGAATTTTTTAGAGAATCAGGGCTAAACACATGTAAATTGAGTAAGCCAAGGTTTAATCCAATAAGGGGTTGAAACCTCATTGTAATGTGAACCTTGTTGTAAATGTAATATGAATGTGTGTTAATAGTTTAAATTTATGTTATTGTTTGGACATGTCATTGTGAATGTGATTTGTATTTTGTTTGGTGTCACTTGACACTTGTTTTGTCCATGTGGATAGTGACATGTCATTTAGGGCTTGGGAAAGAATCACTTAACCTTATAGGATATTATATTAATCACTTGCATATAGATGCCCTTTAGGGATCACATCATGTTAGAACTCAGATTTGAACCTTAGGGGTACTTTGAAGGGATTAAAAGTGACCCTAGAGTGTATTTTTGACCAAAATTAGTTAACCCTAAGGGGGTACCTTGGGTTAGGGCTAGTTTTTACCTATGGGAGAAACCTAGGTCACCATTATGACTCTCCAAAATGCCTACTTTTCAAAAGTGGTGAAAACAGAGATAGCCTCATGCATCTAACTTGTCCCAAACTCCTTGCTAAACTCACAATTAATAGTGAAAACAGAAAGGCTAGTTGTCATGTCTCATTATTACTAGTTCTTGAGTACACTTTTGGGGGTCTTTTTATAGGGCTTTGGGAGACTTAGTGGGTGTTCACCCACTCTCTAATTTTAGAGACAATTAGGGTTTTGGAAAGAGGAAGGATAAGGATTAGGGCTCTTCTCAAGTTTTATTTTTCCATAACACATTTAGAAGGTTGGTTTCCTTTGCCATGAAGTGCTTGTTTTATTGCAAGAAGATTTGGATGTTATTGTTTTATGAATATGAAATCTTTTATGGGATTCATGTATGTAATCTTGTATAGTGTTGTAGTATGTAAATTTTTTTGTCATGTGTTGGGTTGGGAATGCATTTGGATTTTTGTATCAATTCTTGTTATTTTGGATTGGGAGTGTTATTCATGCGAGTTAAGGCATTACTCACCCTTTGGGAAGGGAAGAAGTGGCCTTGGGTGAAGGGGTTAGTTGGGCTCTCCATTGTAGTGAGAGTCTCTACTCTTGAAAAAGAGGGATAATTTCATGGAGTATGGGCTCCATGAAGCCATGTTGTAAATATTATATTTTGGCATGGAAATGGCCAATGTGTATATGGAAGCAATGTCAATGTAGCCTTGGAGAAGCATGAAAAATTCTTGTTGAGAAATTTAGAAATTGTAATGTCATTCTCCTCCTTGGAAAATCCCACCTTCACCCTACTTCAATGGGTTTGTAAAACTCATTTGTGAGACCTTGGTTGGGAGTTTATTGTTGTTTTTGTGCAAATAGAATGTTTGTGAGAATTTGGATGTGAAATCTTATTTAGCCTTGGTTCTCCAAGCTTAGGGGTGGCCTCCTTGAGGCCTTGGTTGGGAGGTGAGCTTCCCATGGTATCCCTCATGAAATTTGCAAGTTTTTGAAGTCATGAAGATGGTGCAAGAAGCTTGAAACAAATCTCTATTTTGGGGTAGTTGTGTGTAAGCAACTTCAATGTTGCATAGTCACTCTTGTATTGAAATTCATTTTTGTTGATTATTGTAATGTTCAATTTTGGAGTTTCTCAAGCTAGATGTGAAGATATCTCCTTCTTTATGTAATGGTTCATTAAAGGAAGATATGTTGCATACCATTCAAGTATTCTATAGATTATCATCTTGAAGATGTGTAAATGTAGATTGTAAGATTTTCATAATGTAAAAGATAGAATCTTTAGCTCATGAATATTGCATTTTATTTCTTAAAAGAAAAGAAGTTAATCATACATGTATAGAAGGATACCCAATATTGAAAGAGAAGGACAATATAATAGTTTCATTTCCTACAATCTTGAGGAATTGTACATCTTGAAACCTCCATAGATTCAACTCTCTTCAAACAAAAAAAAATCTCCATTTCAATTACAACTCTTAAGAGGAAGTAATAACCTTGCTAACAACAACAAACCAACAAGTTAGTATGATAATATAGAAATCAACTAATATTATTAGTCTTCTTAGTATTTTGCCTTATAAATCTATCCTAATGCACACTATGATCTTTTACAAAAAAATTGAACCAAGTAAATCAAAATGAAAGAGCTTATAACTAAAAGCCCATAGCACTTTCCAGATTTAGAGCACAAATGCTCTCTGGAATTTGTATGGGAAAGGAAATATTCTCCTTACCACAGAGAATATTCCTTTCCCAATATGCTTTCCCTCTAATCAAATTTTTAATCAAATCTAATTAGCATAACCATGTGATTTAACCCTTAATCCAAGATAAACTCACCTTGTTCTTACCCTTTTCTGTGGGCCCCACCTTTATCTCTTACCTTTTTGCTTAAACATTTGATTGTGCTAAATTTTTAAAAAAAAATTACTTTGATAAAGGGCTACACTTCTTGGTAGTGGTGCCACCTCCCTTGTTGTCCGCATTTCCCTAAAGATCTTACATGACCTTTGTTAAAGTCAACTCCCTTCATAACATGCAAAATTTCCTTGGGAGATGGAAGTTTGGTTTGTGGGCCACAGCAAACACATCATTACCTCCTCCTAGAAAATTGCGCCACCCTCCCTAGGTTCTCCTTTCCATGCGAAATCTTATGTATTCGATGGTAAGATAGGTGGTGGGCCCCCCCTCCAAATAGTCCCTTTTAACCTGCACTTGCTCTTGGGAATTTGGTCCCCTTTCTCCAATGTTTTTTTGGGTTTTAGGCTTTGTGATAGAAAATGTTAGAATAGTAAGTTAGTGGATAGTTAGGATTAGTAGTTTATTAGATAGTTAGGTTAGTTTAGCAATTAATTAGTAGATGGTTAAGTTAGTAAATGGGATCTAATTCCCTATTGTTTTAATCATTAATTGTGTAGTGTTTTAGGTATATATAAACTAATTTTTTGATGTAGCATAATTCTTTAGGAAAATAACTATAGTGTTTTGTTGATGGATGGATTTATTAATATGTTTTAATTTTAATTGGCATTGGAATCCCTTATCAATATAATAATTAATCATTTAGATGGAACCTTAACATTAGGATATTTCATTATTGTAAGATTTGTGAATCTAATAAATAGGGATTTTGGTCTAAAGTGTTGATTAATCTATTAGAAAGACGGATTTTCTCAATTTATTCAATTGTATAGTTAATGTTAAATTTTATTTTATTATCAATAAAAGGGGGAATTATAATGCTCTTGTGTTCAAGGGGTTAGGGGTTATGCTCGATTTCAATTAAAAGTTGATTTAACTTTTGAATTGGAGGATATTTCAAATATCTAATAAAAAGGTAATTTAAAGTTGTATGTTAGGAATTGATAGATTAGGAATGCATGTGTTTTCATCATAGGGGAATAATTTTATTAATGATGTTAGTAGGTTAGGAAATCAGATTTGATTTCAAGTATTGGATTTTAATTAATAGTTGTTTGGTATAGTGAAATTATTATGCAATTTTAATCTTGTCAATTGTTAAATGTTTCATGTATGTTGTTTAAAAGGGAGTAGAATATTAATCTAATTAGGCCTTGAGCTAGTAGTTAATGTTAACTGGAACTAGACTTTAACGGAATAAGTTGTAATCTAGGTTTAAAGTTAATTAAGCATTAGGGCAACCTAGATCAACATATGTTCATAACCACTAACTACCATCATGATTCTAAACATGGAATCAGAGTTAGATCAACCTGAGTTGAGTATTCATATAACCTGTGGAATAATTTGATGCCCAATTTTGCATCTGTTTGTGGCATGACCCTTATTCAGTCTGCGTATATATCTTGTAATTCGAAGGTTAACTCTACCTTGCTATCACCTTCCCAACTCAACCATTGTTAGTTGTACGTACTTGTGTGCTTTTAAAAAAAAAAAATTGTGTGTGTGTTTTGCCTTAGTTTTGGGCATAACATGATAGAACTAATTTAATCATTGTGACTCTACCTATTGTAGACAAACATTTACCCTTCCATGATTCTAACCATTTGTCAATTTTCATCAACACATTATCCCATAACTTAGTAGATCTACAACCTTTGTCTAGAGAAATCCCTAGGTATTTGCAAGTTAATCATCCTCTTCTAAAATATAGTATCCTACAAATATCCTCCTCCAAGTCTCTATCTGTATCGAAGAAAAAAATTTATGATTTCTCTTTATTGATATTCTGACTTGAAGCTTCAGAGTATGTATCCAAGATTTCCTTAATCTTCCTAGCTTCATTTACATCTACTTTTCCATAAAGAATTGTGTCACCTAAAAACTTATGATTATTAGTTTCCTCCAATCCACTTGTAATATTAACCCCATTCAAATCTTCTAAGCACTTGGCTTTAGATAATGTCCTCCCGAGAGCTTCTGCCATAATAATAAAAAGAACGGGAGATAACGGGCCTCCTTGCCACAAACCTCTAGATATATCAAAGAAACCTTCAAGAGTGTCATTAAATAGAATAGACATCCTAGGACTATATATGCATTCATATATTAAATTTACCCATTGCTTTGAAAATCCAAACCTTTCCAAACATTTACACAAAAATTGCAAATCCACCTTATCGTAGGCTTTCTTAATATCCAATTTGATAAGGATACTCGGCACTCAATTTTTTTGGACCGTGTCAATAGATTCTTGGGAAGTTATTACCCCATCCAAGATTGATCATCCTAGCACAAATCTAGTTTGTTCATCTGCAGTGAGTTCCAGAAGAAGTTTTTTAATATGAATAGCTAGAGTTTTAGTGAATAGTTTGTAAATAATATTGCATAACGATATAGGTCTAAAATCCTCAAAATTCATAATATTTTATATCTTTGGGATTAAGGCTATGAAGGTATTATTAATTTCTCTTAAGATCTTCCTAGAATTCCTCATTCTTTCTAAGACTCTTATCACCTCCTCACCAATGAAGGACCAACACTTCTGATAGAACAGGGCAGGGAACCCATCCGACCCCGTGCTTTATCTGGGTGCATTTTTTTGAGAATTGTTTCTACTTCCATCCTTGTAAATTTTGCATTAAGCAATTTCTTATGAGCACTAGTAATGATTTTTGGAATATTTTCTAGAATAGATTTTTGAGCATTTCTACATGAGTGCTCCCTGTTATTTAAAATATCCTCAAAGTAAGTAACAAATTATTTTACTATGTTAGATGGATCCTCAATTATATCACCATTAGCCTCTAATATCTTGGATATTCTATTAAGGTTTATCCTGGTCTTAGTGATATTATGAAGTTTTTTTGTCTTCATATTTCTCAAGCAATTCTTTTTCCTTCAGATATCTCTCCTGATTCATTCCATTTTTTATCACTTCCTCATTCAATTATTCAATTTCTCATTATAAATTATCTTTGGACTTAAATATATTCCCAAATTATTCTTTGCTCCATTGGATGAATTTCCATTTTATAGCTTTAAGATTATTCATGAACACAAATGCTCTCGATCCCTCAAACTGCTCCTCATTCCACCATTGCTCTATGGTAGTGATGATGATTTCATCTCGAAGATAGATTTTTCAAATTTAAAAGGACATATAATAGGGTGAAAATCTTCCTCCAATATTAATTGTACAGGAAAATGGTTTGAACTTGATATTGGAAGAATTGAAGCTTTGAGGTTGTAATTAAAATCAGTCGAATTCTCTTTATAAAAGAATCTATCCAATATTTCAGCTTTATAACTGAATCCAATATGCATATTGCTCCATCTATAAGATTCCATTTTTATAATATATTTTCATCTGTTCATTCTTATTGACCTATTATCTGAATTTAAAAGTAGTTTGAGATTCCCTAGTGATGCCTCCCCATTTCTCATTTACTCTTAAAACAATATTAAAATCTCCACCTAATATGATATTCTAATTTGGGAATTATTCCAGAAGATTACTAAATTCTCTCCAAAACTTTCTTTTGTCTTGAATTGGGTTTGGCCCATAGATATTGATAAGCAAAAAGCTAAGATTGCTCCTAATACTTTGTATTTTTCCACACACCCAGGATTTACTACCTCTTAATTTGTCATATGAACCGCCCCTAGATTCCATATTATCCCCAAACCCCCTAATGCACCCTCCACAAGTTCCCTGTCCATATTCCATTATCCTAACTTATTTCTAAACTTCTCTAACCTCTCTTGTCCTAGTTTAGTTTCTTGTATTTTGATAACATCTTCTTTAAAATTGAATATTCAAGTCTTAGCCAGCCACTATTTTTTAGAAGCATTTATGCCCCTAACATTCCATGTGATCAATTTTATTGTATTTTGGGAAGGAACTTCCCCTTCCCTACATGAAAAAATGAGGTAATCTTAGTTGGGCCCATCACATTTCCATCTTTCTGTCTTAATTCATTAATTGATTTCCTTCCCCTTTCCTTAGTCATTTTTGCACAGTCCGGAGAAGATTTTCATTTTTTAGTTGTGGATAAGCCCAATCCTTCCTCTTGATTAATCATTGATATCCCTCTATCAACATTAACCTCTTCCTTCTGATTTAGTGAATCCAATACTTTCTCCATCATCACACTTTTTATTGCTAATGAGTGCTCTTCTTCTTGTTCGCCTATCATGTCCAAGCCTAATAATTCATTTATCATCTTTAAATCTATTGTTTGTGCCTCCTCTTCTTCATTAAATACCTTATCTTTGTTTACTTCATTTGGATGTGGGGAAACTTTTACCTTCCCCATGGGAATCTTATCCACAATAAGGTTATTGTCTCTATTAATTCATTCAGAATTGACTGATCCCTCCTCTATAAATAATAATTCTTTATCACCCACAAATATAACTGCCTCTCCTTATTCCACAATTAATTTCAAGGAATCCTTGTACTATTCCAAAATTATATCATATTCCTGATAAGCATTTATCAACTTCTCAACATTGGTATTTAGTTGAAATCCCATCCTTAACAATTCATTTTCCGATCTAGTAAATCGAATCCCAGAGGAATGTCATGGCTAGGTTGCCAATTAGTAGATTTTAAGTATTCTTCATCTACTTTTACAAACTCCACTAAAATTTCACCTTCCTCAAACTCATAAGGTTGGTTAATTTTTTTAAGCTCAAGGTGATTGTTATCCATAATCTCCAAATTGGTTGATTCTTGCTTCTCATTATGATTCTTTAGAGAGCAGTTGTTAACAGATAGATTTAAGTTGATGTCCATATCCTCTATATAGGCATTAATGGTAATCCATCCTATTTGATCCTCAAAAATAAAACATCTCATCATTTCATTGAATTTGATGTAGACTTCAAGTTCTGGGAGAGGACATATTTGTCTAGAGCTTATCGATTCAACTCTACACTGCTCAGGGCTCTGACCAAACACCATATTAATAGTATATGTAGCATGCTTACTTTTTAGATCAAATATTCTAAGAGGATGAATGCTAGTGTCCATTTATATAGCAATCAAAAAATCATAATATGATAGGTAGTCCTCCTCTAAACCTACAAATTTACCCAATTGATTACCTATTATTTTCAATATTTCAGTGTGCATCAATTCTACAGAAACATTTATCAATTTAATCCATCTAATTGATTTAAACTTTCCTATCTTATATGGGTCAAAATTCACAGACCATTCATAGAACTTTATAACATGTCCTTTGTACTCTATATTATCAGAGAGAAACTTCTTTCTAACATACAAATTAAAATAGTCAATAAACATAAATTCTTCAGATAAAACAGTTATGTTAGGAATAAGGTGTCTCAACCTTGGATAATTCCTATTCTTATTATTTGTTTTGTAAAATGTATTTCTTGCAAATAATGTTGATGTGTCGGCATCTTGAATAGTGTGTAAGGAGATCATG
>MU225664.1:1846379-1863583 GCA_018584345.1 Thuja plicata | reverse complement strand
TGGTTGCAATATCTTTGTTAAAGTAGTTAATGAATCTGTAATTGTAAGGATTGAAAAGAATTTGCACAATACTTTCCTATAGAGATTAGCGTAGGAAGTTGTTTCCGCACCTAAGTTTCCTTACAATAAATGAATATTTAATTTATTTGTTAAATTAATGTTTTCAACATGTGAGATAATTGAATTCTTTTTTATTTAGAATTGCTTTATTTGATGAAATTAAGTTAATTTAATTGAAATTAATTTAATTGGAAGAATTTAATTAGTTATTTTAAATATTTGAATTTAAACTATAGGAAATTGAATTTAATTAATTAATTAATGGTAATTAATCAATTAAGGTTAATTAATTAAATAAAATTAATTATTTAATTAATTTTGGAAATTTGATTAGAAGATTTTGGGGAATGAATTTAGAGGAAAATAGATGATTAATTAATTATTAAAAAACCATTAATTAATAGATAAAAATTAGTGTTTTTAATGTCAAGTCGCAAGCATGTCCATTTTCAGTTGTCTACATTTGCCCCTCTTTGATGCGATGTGACTTTTTGCAGTGTGTCAAAGATTATTTGATTTTGAGCTTGCCCCAGCTTGCCCTAGCGATAAAAGGTGTATTTACACCCCCTAAACAAATTTGAGCGAAAAGTCGCGACATGAGCGTTAATTTGTTGAAACTGCAATTTCTAAATTTGGGTAGCTGACTGATTTGAAAAATGCTTTATATTGCCTCTGTAATTGACTATCGAAGTTTCTGGGGACCGGGAAGAAAAATCAAACTTCCTAGAGAAATTAGGGTTTTTGGAAACCCCTATAAGTAGCCAAGAGAGCCATTCATTTGTCACATTTCCTTCTTGGAGCTCTTGAATTCTTGGTGAGTTTGTTCTTAGTTTTCTTTGCTTTTCCTCCTCTATTCGTGCAATGGTGGGCTTACCTGGAGTCACACACATATCAGACCGAGTCTAGACATACCAGAGGCCAACTAGCACAGGATGTCCAGTGAGTGTTCATGCTTTGCGTTTCATTAATGCATTTATTTCTTTCTTTTAAATTTTTTTGTTTTCAGGCCAATTGCATAAGTTGCCACAATCGACTGCGGTTTTGCCACAATTGCGGTTTGAATGCCACAATTTCTAGATTAGTATCGTAATTGATAAGAGTTATGCACTTGCCTTGTTTGCATGCCGCAATTGCATTTTATTTTCCATAATTGACTATTGTTTTTTGCAATCACATAACAGTACCGCATATGTAGGGTTTATTACTGCTATTGCTTGTTTGTAACTGTTTGCCTGATTTCCTTGGCTCATTTCTGCTTATTCTAGTTTCTGTCACTTCCCTCTATGACTGAGACTGATATATTTATGATTTATTGTTGTGTGCAGTTCATTGGGAGGATTTTGCGCTGCTGAGAGTCTAGACCGACAGAACTTGTATACAGGTTTCATCTCTCGGAGGATGAGAGGTTAGTTCTTAGGGACTTAGGTTTATACTAGATCTGTTACATGCCAGAGATCACGACCAATAGGGGTCTGGTCTTGACTCTTGTAGAGAGATGGCATTCGGAGACATGCACTTTCTAGTTACCCACTAGAGAGTGTACTATTACTTTGGAGGATGTGTACTGCATCCTTTAGCTTCCGATCTAGGGTGTACTTGTGGAGTATGCTACCCATCTTGGTATTGTTGCTTTGACTGAGCTGTCTGGATTTCCCTGGAATTAGCTTGGGTTATTCGGTGCATATGATATTCCATGGTCCCGATTTGGCTTGGGCCTCGATAGGTTGTCTACCTTACTAGGTAGTTTGATATGTGGCATCTTATGCCCTGATCATCGCCAACGCGAATTCTCTGTTGGGTTTGGTTCTGTATTTCAGAGTATGGTCCATGATCATACTATTTATGCATGGGGGCCATGTATTTTGGCTCATATGCACTACCATATGTTTTACGTGGCTTACCTTAATGGTAAGTCACTTGGCTGTGGTGCTACCCTCCTACTGATATGGGCATGGGAGCACATTGTTGTGTGTCATCCCATTGGTACTCGTGATTTGCAGACATGCCTTATGTATTCAAGTATGATGGAGCTATCGTTCAGACCCACATGGGTCATTTGATGTACTGGCGTTAACAATTGGATATGATGCCCTATTTTATTTGGAGACCATATAGAGAGTTCCCTGTGTGTAATGGAGAGGATATCCATCTTCCTTTTTTCCGCCAGCAAAGATACTTGATTGGTCGTGTCACTGACCATGTTCATATGATTGATTTTCACAACACCAACAAGGTGTTGCGACAATTCGAAGAGCAGTAGGATGTGTCTAACACATATGCCTATTTTGCTCGCAGGTTGAGGGATACTGTTATCTGGGGTGGTGTCATTTCACTAGATGTCACGCGGATTGAGTTTGTAGGCTTACTCCCTGTTACTTGGACATGGCGATCTGCCACTTTAGATGCAAGTATGTTTGCGCAATGATATTTTTGTGTAATTTCCATACTGCTTTCGTAGTATATCTTCTCTAGGATACATGTTTCTTCATCTGATGTGGTATTGATATTTGAATTTAATATTTTGCAGGCACCACTCCTTAGTATAATGCTCATTGGGCATAGACCTAGCCAGTTCTTCTTAAAGATGTCTCTTGTCCCGTTGCTAGGACTATCATGAGGAGGTGCCGTCAGGTACGACAAGGTAGGGGAGGTCGAGATGGAGGGAGGGATGATGACTGTGACAGAGATAGGGTGGGAGGTTGAGATGGAGGTAGGGATGGAGGCTGAGATGGTGGATGGGATGGAGGTAGAGATGGCAGATGGGGGAGGGGAGATGACGAGGGAGATGATTTAGGTCCTGGGGCTGCAAGAGGTGGAGTTCAGATGAGAGGTGGCTAGACCAGTACTCAAAGAGTTGGGTTGAGTGTTGTGTTGGAGGATAAGGAGGTGATGGAGGAAGAGGCACCTTAGTTAGTGTGGAGGCTTCATTGGCGTACTGGTTCTTTTTTGGCTCCAAGAGTGGAGGATAGGGTGGTTGTGGAGGATGTAGATATTGAGATAGGGGATATAGATATTGAGGCCTTGGATGTTGAGAGTGCAGGCATGAGCTCATCTACTAATAGTGGTAGTACAGGCAGCAGTACTAGAGAGAGTTGCTGAGAGTGAGGATGATTCTTGGGTGGTGAGGGGGGAGATGAGGGATTGGGTGACAGAGCTGAGGAGGGGGACCTGGATGTTGCCATGGGAGGGATGGATGTATATCCTTTTGATCTAGAGAGACTTACACAGCAAATTTCTAATTTACAGGCCAAAATTGCTTCCTCTGATGCATGTACCACTGCTTTGGAGGCTAGAGTGATAGTAGCTAAGGCCAAGATGGGTGCGGTGGAGGCTAGAGTTACAGCAGCTGAGGCCAGGATGGCTGCAGCAGAGGCTAGAGAGTGGCAGGCTCGAGTCGAGCTCCAATCTTTTATTGACATTGTACAAGATGTTTCACATTGGGACGTTCTAGACCGATACTATAGATCTAGGTGTGATGCTTAGAGAGAGATTGAGTACTTGAGGTGCCACTATGAGGGTGCAGTTCCTTCTGAGCAGAGAGTTCCCAGTTATACAGCCTCTCAGAGATCTAGTAGGGCTCAGAGATCACAGAGGTCACAGAGTAGGGCTGTTGGTGCTCCCGGTTCATCACAGAGACCTGCTACTGATATGCCACCCCCTCGTCCACCTGGCAGCAATGGTGGGGGTAGCACATGCTGATTTTGATATCTCTCCACTTTTGTACATGGACCATTTATGTAGTGATGTTCCTTTGATATTACTCTTAGGCTTATCCATTTTTGTATCCAGACACACTGATATTTATTTGATATATATGTTTATTACCTTCCTTTGTTTAGACTTGCGACCGTTCATTGTACTCAGATATTTCTATGTATATGAGATGCAGCCAGTGATTTGATATGATGTGCATTGGCTTACTTGATATATGTATGATTCTACATGATTTGGATTAGGTGATGAAAATGTATATGCAATATGATTCTATTATGCAGACTCGTAGATGGATGATTTACTTTTCCTATGATACTGACCTGTTTATGTAGGATGGTATGAAATGAAATGCATGTTTATATGAGATTCTTATGGATGCATGTGATTTTATGATTTATCATGTATGCAACTACTATTTTTTTTCATTTTTTCTGATGCACTTAAATGGAATGGATTCAATCTACTATGCACAAAATATCTGAGTAATGCATGTCTTAGTTAGAAGGAAGTTAGTTTGGAAATATTCTCTTTGGGATTGATGTGATAGATATGGCATGATAGAAAGGAATTTTTCTTTTTTGATAGATATGAATTGATAGAAATGATGAGTGTCCCAAGTCACTGCCCCTGTTTCCAATATTTGTCATCATTGCATCTTTTTTTTTTTGAAATTCCGAAGAGCGTCCAATGCATCCAGATCACATAGCATCTGGATACTGCCACGACCTCTTGATAAGTGGAAGGAGTAGAGAGATTGAATAGAAAGAGAACTTAGTGCACCCAAATATTGACCATCTGGGTTCAACTATGTTCCCTATTTGAAAAGAAAGAGAGCCAAAAGCACCCAAATATTGACCATCTGGATACCACTTTTCCCTCTAAATAAACTAAAAAAAGGAAACCAAGATAGAACTCCTATGTACCTAGAGTCCATCTGGATAACATCTCAGCTCTTGATTCCATAAATAAAAGACCAGAGAAAACAAGATAGAACTCCTACGGCCCCAGAGTCCATTTGGATAGCATCGTGAGCTCTTGATTGCAAAAAAGAAAAGACCGTAGAAACCAAGATAGAACTCCAACGCACTCAGAGTCCATCTAAATAGCACCATGAGATCTTGATTCTATAAAATAAACTTGTAGATAAAAGAGAAGAAATGTCCAATTCTCTCCCAGGGTTAAGCTCAGATCATGGAACTGCATGGCTGCCAAATAAGTGATAGCGCCTACCGCATTTATCCTAAATCATCAAAGCCCTGAAATTGAAGTGGACATTCAACAAACAGCAATAAAAAAAATAATGCATGATCTATCATAGCCACTCTCCTCACATGGTGGATCCTAGAGTAGCGTAAGAACATAACCGTGAAATATAGACTGACATCTGACCGACTGACTGTCCTAGTCAACATTTTTGGATGGTTCCTTGATTCATTTGGATTCTCTTGATTGGCTCAACTCTTTTGATAGACTTGATTGGCTTGATTGCTTGATTGTGTCTGGTTTCAGTAATGGATGACTCATATAAGACTAACCTATCTAGTTTTGAGCGTATCCATCACTATGTAAGACAATTGATAGGATTTGATTGATTTGATCGATTTTGATGGTTGATCAGGCTATGTCAGATGGGCCCAATGCTGATTGATAAAGATTGATAAAGATGTGTCATATGGGTCCAATGCGGATTTTCAAAGCTCCTGATTGTGACATTGATTGATTGGGCTTGATCGCCCTTTGCTCTCTTGATAACTGAGTTGGCTTTATATCTTGGGATTTTGTAATTTTTTTAAAGTTTTTGATTGAGGATTAATTCTTTTCAGGACATCTTTTATCTTTTTAGGATTTTTGATGAGTTTTCCAATTTTTAGAGATTTTTGATGGGTTTTCTGATTTTTAGGATTTTCAAGACATTATAGAATTGCCCCCTAGTCTGGTGCACCAGTACTAACCATGGATAAGTGTTGGTGTTCAGATGGGATTGTGCTTCTAGATATAGCTTTGGTAGTCAGACTTGCATTTGAAGTGTGCTCGAGCTTTTGATCTTGGAGTTCATTAATGGTGAAGCTGGATTTGAACACTTGGTGCCTGTTTGCCAGGTTTTCACCAAGGTACCTACTCAATAGCACTTGTTTTCCAATTTTTCACTGAGAGTGATTTTTTTTCTCTTTACTTTTTTTATTTTTTTGTTGTCACCAAGGCGCTTGATTGCCAGGTTTTCACCAAGGTAACATTTTGTATTTTTTGATTTTTTTGTATTTTCCTTGAAATGTAGATAGGTGCCTTAACCATTGGGACCTCAAGCATAGAACCTCTTGAGGTGCATGTTTTTGATGTATCTTGGAAGCTGATCTCCTTTTGGTGTCTCCAATTGGTATGCCCAACTCTAGGTAGAGCTAAAAATGACATATGGTCCTAGCCAGTTAGGCTCAAACTTCCTTGGTTTCACTCTTTCTTCTTGGTTCTTTTGATTTTCCATGAGGACAAGGTCTCCTACCTCAAATTTTTGTGGCCTCACCTTCTTGTGATAGTTCCTTCTAAGGCGATTCTGATAGCCTTATAAGTGGTTGAATGCATGTTGTCTTCTTTCATCTAGTAACTCCAGTTCACTGAGCCTTTCTACTCTGTAGTCTTCATTTGAAATCAGGTTCTTTAGTGATATCCATAGGGATGGTATTTCCACTTCAAGGGGTAGAACTACCTTTGATCCATATACTAGTGAGAAATGAGTTGCGCCTAAGGGTGTTCTCACACTAGTTTTGTATTCCCATAATGTGGGACTAAGCTGTAAATGACAGTCTCGTCTTGATTCATTCACTGTTTTGTTCAATATTTTCAAAATCATTTTTTTTGTAGCTTTGGCTTGGCCATTCCCTTGAGGATAATAAAATGAAGAGAACCCTTCTTTGATATGGAACTATTCACATAGTTCTTCAACATATTTGTTTTGGAAATGTGTACTGTGATCTATTAGGATGGTTTGAGGGATTCTGTATCGATAGATGATGTGGTTAAGTATGAACATTGATATCTTCTTTTTGGTTATGTAAGTGAGGGGAATTGCTTCCACCCACTTAGTGAAGTACTTTGTTGCTGCTATGACTTATTTGTGTCCATTTTCTGAAGAAGTGGTAATTTTGCCCACTAGGTCAAATCCCCACATAGAAAATGGCAATGGTGATGTGATAGGATTTAATTCTTGGGCTAGTGCATGGATGAGGTCTCCATGTATCTGACATTTCCTACACCTTTGTACATGTTTGTGTGCATCTGTCTCTACTATGGGGCAGTAGTATCCCATGCAGATGATCTTCTTAGCTAAGTTGTTGCCACCTCTGTGGGTTCCACAAATTCCTTCATGTACCTCGTACAGAGCTCTCTGGGATTCTGTAAAAGTGAGACATCATAGTAACGTTCCATCTAGACTTCATCTTTATAGAGTAGTTGAGAGGATGGTATACCTAGAGGCTTGGGGGATGAGGGACTTTCTCTGGTTTCTAGATAAGTTGGGAGGTACAACACTATTTTGGAGGTAGATGTATACATCTTGGTACCATGGGGTTTCAGGACCAACAAGGACGCATGATGGTTCTATGATGGATGCTTGATGTGAAGGTACCAGGAGTTGCTCCACTAGAAATAGGAATCATGTTTTGTTGCCTGGAATATTGATCAGTGATGCTATGGTAGCCATCCTGTCTACAGTTTTGTTCTGAGCTCATGGTACTTATTCAAAGAAGATGTATTGGAACTTACCGCGCAACCTTTCCATTTGTGCTCTATATGGTATTAGCTTCTCGTCTTTGGTCATATAATCATTGTTGACTTGTCTAATGACCAATTTTGAATCTCCATAGACCTTAAGGTTCTTGATTCTCCATTGAATTGATAACTTTAAACCGATGACCAGTGCTTAATATTCTGCTATGTTGTTTGTGCAGGGAAAGTTGAGTCTGAAAGATTTTGGAATTGTATCATTGTCTGGAGTGATAAGCACTATTCCTGCCCCCACACCATGGTTCGTGCATGATCCATCAAAGTATAGTTTCCATACCTCGATCGCTGGTTGTAGTGTCATAATAGATTCATCGAGAAAGTCATAAATGATAGGCTGATGATCCTAAATAGGTGCCTCTGCAAATTGGTCCTCAATCACTTGCCCTTTGATGACCTTTCTATCTACGTACTCAATGTCAAACTCACTTAAAATCATTACCCACTTTGCAAGTCGTCTAGTGAGTGCTACTTTACTTAGGAGGTACTTTAAAGGATCAATATGTGCTACCAAACAAATTTGGTGACTCAACATGTAATGCCTCAGCTTTTGAGAAGTGAAGATGACTGCCAAACATGATTTTTCAATTGGTGTATAGTTGAGCTCATATCCAATCAATGTTCTGCTAAGATAGTAGATGACTCTCTCCTTCCCTATGTCATCATGTTGTGCCAAGAGTACGCCTAGTGTTGATTCTGTTTCTGAGATATACAGAAGCAATGGTCTACCTTGGACTGGTGGCACCAAAATAGGAGACTTGAGGAGATAGTCCTTGAATATTTGGGATGCTTGTTCACATTGCTCTGTCCATATGAATTTGACATCTTTGTGCAATAGATGTTCGAATGGGTGGCACTTTTATACTAGCTGAGCTATGAAGTGCCTGATTGATTGGAGCCTTCCTTGTAACCCTCTTAGTTGCCTTAGGTTCGATGGTGGAGGCATGTCCAATATTGCTTTGATTTTATCTGGGTCTACTTTGATGCCTCTATGTGACACTATGAACCCCATTAGCTTTCCTGTTGTGACCCCAAATGCACATTTCTTTAGGTTTAGATGGAATTTTTATTCTTGCATTGTATCAAAGATTGGTCCCAATACTTGTAGATGATCCTTGTGAAGCACTGACTTGGCTAGTACATCGTCGACATAGTCTTCCATTGTTTTGTGGATGAGATCATGAAAGATATTTGTTATGGCCCTTTGATATGTTGCATCGACATTCTTTAGACCAAATGGCATGACATTCCAACAATATGTGCCCCAAGGACATGTGAAAGTTATTTTGTGTTGATCCTCTGGCGCGATCTTAATCTGATTATACCCTGAAAAGCCATCCATGAGTGATAGAATTTGATGCCCAGCAGTTAGATCTACTATCATATCAATGTTAGGCAAAGGAAAATCATCTTTGTGACAAGCTATGTTGAGATCTCTAAAGTTTCTGCAAATCTGTATCTGACCACTATGCTTTGTAACTGGTACCAGGTTAGATATCCAGTTTGTGTATGGAATTGGTCTTATGAACTTAGCATCCAGGAGATTTTTTCAATTCTACCTTTACTAGTAATGCAACATATTTGACTGGTTTTGCGTTGGGTAGCAATGGGAGATGATGTAACACCAGCTCTGGATCTAATCCTGGCATATCTGAGTAGGACCATGTGAAATTGATAATTCTTTCCTTAAAGAAATTGATGAACTATTCTCTCTCCTCTAGGGTGAGTGATTTTGCCAAGTAGATGTTCTTTGGGTTCTTGTCATCTCCCAAGTTTACTTCCTTTGTTTCTTCTGCTATTAATGCCGATTTCTCTTCTGTTAAGGGGAGGAGCTCCTTCTTTCCATCGTCTAGCACCTCAGTGAGGTTTTCACTAGAAGATACGTCTTGTTTTATTTTTTTATCATTTTTTGTGTCAGTAAGCGCCTTTCAATTTTCACTTACTGACGATTCTTTTTTCTTTTTTGATTTTTTTGTTGACTGGAAAGAGGGGCTTCCTTCCCAAAGTATGTTGATTTGTCGAGGTCAATGGAGAAACCTTATTTATAGTCTCCTGATGGAATTCCCTCTCTAAGTCCCATGAAGTCTGCAATGGCCTCATCATTCTCGAAAACATCCATATTAGGTGGTCCTTCTTGATCCCACTCTATTAGTTCTGGGTGTACAAGACATAAAATCTCGTGTTGGTTTGCCTCTATTTGGTTGAAAGGGACTACAAATATGGTTCCTACAAACCTAGACTGTGGTGTGGACGCATCACTTGAAGAATGGAAAAGTACATGTTTATCTATGCAAGGTTGGTCATCAATAGATAATTGGCTAAATAAGTCGTCAAGGTTTATGGTGGTGGCTGACTGAGGGGAATAATCTGGGATCGCTGGTTTGGAGTTGTGAAGGGATCTCTACTCGTACTCATGAGAGTTAGTTTCGATAGAACACTCATCAAATGTCTCACTTCCTTCTTTATCGTCGATGACTATGTTGAGGTTTATTCGGGTTTGAGAGGTTCCCTCTTCGGTGGGCAACAATTGTTGTAGTATGTTGCTTATTAAGACATGTTCTGAGTTTTTCCCCCAATGCATCTATGCTCTTTTTTTGTGATCAACTGGGATGTCTTGGATTATAGGGCTAGTTCTTTGCTTCCCATAGCCTAACCCTCTTTTGTTTCTCTGGGTTGGCGGGAGAGACAGTTCCATTAAGCTTTTTTGTCTTGCCCCCAGACCAGTTGTACCATCATACCTAAATCTTTGTAACATTGTATAACCATTTCCATAGTTTGATAGGGTTAGGGGTTGTTGAAGTGTCTCTTGTGGATCTTGGTACAACCATGTACTGATATCTTGTTCAAATGGCTTTTCTTCTGCAATATCTCCCCATCTAACAAAATTTATGCATGGACATCTGAATAGAATAGGCTCTGGAGTTTCTGTTATAACAACTGGTTACGGCATGCCATATGTTCTTGGGCTCTGAGGCATGTTCGTGATAGTGAAAGCCTCCTCATAGTTGTATTCACCACAACCCTTGTCGGTAATGGATATCTTTCCCACTTTCTGTGTGACATCCTTAGGATTTGTATTTGAAGAGGATGGGATGTTGGTGTCTTGGTTTGAGGGTACCTGGTTGTCTATGCTAATTTGGACCACATTACAGTATTGGAAAGGATTGGGATCTCCCTCTATGATGATTTCTTCTCCCTAGTGTGGGAATTTGATGCATTGATGGCATTTTGAAGGTACAACTTGTATTTCATGTATCCATGGTCTCCCTAGTAACATGTTGTATCCCAACTCAAGATCTAGGATCTGGAAGGGAGTGTTCTTGACCATTGGACCAATACGGACAGGTAGAATGATAATACCTTTAGAGGGTCTTTCCTCTTCATCGTAAGCTCTGATATTTATCCTCCTCATGACATCAATGCTTGATTCTGAATACCCTAGTTCCTTGATTAACTTTAGAGTACAGATGTTTAATCTAGCCCCACCATCAATAAGGACTCTACAGATAACACTTTTGTAGACCTGGACAAGTAAGTGCAAAGGATCATTATGCAGGGTTTTATGTGGCGGCACATCACGGTCTATGAATGTTGCATGTTTGTTAGCAGCTATATGGTTAACCATCATTTGGAAGCTCTCGGGTGTTATGTCCCTTGGGACACTTGCATTCTGAAGGGTTTGGTCAAGCAACAGTTTATGCTGCGGAGATATGTGCAATAGGTCAAACATGGAAATCTAGGCCGGTGTGCGCTTTAGTTGATCCACTAGGTTTGGCTATGGATCTGAGGTTGCATTAGGATTGAAAGATATAGTAGATGAGGATGGTACTCCCTACAAGACAACTCTGGTACAACGTGTGGTTACAGCACATTTGTTACCTTGGTCTTTGATAGTGATCATAGCCACATGGCTATCTGAAGGATTGAGGCAATTGATAATGTTATCACTGTTGGCATATGTATAGCTAACCTATTTGGACGATCCAACAGACCCGAAGGTTTTCCCTTTGTTTTGATCATGAAATGTATCGTTGAATATAGTGTGATCAAATGTTCCTTTGCCTTGGGTATTTGTTACATTGATGACCCTATGTCAATCATATCTTGGATAGCGTGTTTCAATCGGTAATAGTTAGGTGTTTTGTGTCCTTTCATCCAATGAAACTCGCAGAAGTCATTGTCATTGTACCACCTTGTTTTGTTTGCACCTTGTTAAAATTCCCTAATTTCTAGGAGAGTGATAGTGTTGGATTGTATCATCTTTCGTAAAGTTGATTCTATCGTCTCTCCTAATGGTGTGAAATCTCATTGCTGGAATTGAAACCATGGTTTGCATTGAGTCTATTGTTGACTGTTTAACACAGTGGCCACTTGTATAGGGGGGTTGGTTTTGAGTGTATGCTTGTTGAGTGGGCCCTATGGGTTTTTGGTTGGCCACAGGTGCGCCTTGCAATGACACTTTGGGTTGTGTGTAGTTGACTGTCTTCACATCAATGAAACCATCGTTTGTGAAATTTTTGTTTTTGTTCCACTACTTAGCTTTGTCCGTTGCATTTTTTTTTGTATTTGTTTGAGTTGGATCTGCAAGGATTCCTTGTTTGACTAAGTTCTTCTCACAACGAACCCCTCGTTCAATGAGTTGTGTGAAGTTTGGAGCTAACTGCAATTCTGTTGTGAATGACATGTCTGGAATTAGATTGTCAATGAACATGACGATTAGGTCTTGTTTGGGCACATCATACATTGGTTGTTTTGCAGTATTCCTCCATCTCTGTAGGAATTTCACAAAAGACTCTCCATCCTTCTATTTGATATCGCAAAGGTCCTTGATAGTGACTTTGCGTTTGATGTTAAGATGGAAGTGAGCGATGAACGTTTCAGCTAGTTCAACCCAAGACTGAATGCCATGAGGTAAATGCGAGAAACATTCCATTGTTGGTCCAGCTAAGCTTTGTGGGAACATTCACATTAAATATGTCTCATCATGTGCAACTTCAAGGCAACTAGCAAAAAACTCTTGGATATGTTCAATAGGGTTGGTATTGCCCCTATATTTGTCAAATTTTGGTATCGAGAAGTGAGTTGGGAATGGAGACATGTGAAGAGAGTGGTCAAAGGGGTATGGGTATTAATCCTCTACAGTGTAGGATTTAGTTTTCCCCTGATTTTTCATATCCATCATTTGGGTTTGAAGGGTTTGCATTTGTTGCATCAACGTGTCTGTTTGATACTGAGGCTGATGTTTGATGATGTTCCTCTGTACTATATTAGGTATGAGGTTGCGCCTCTACATCCCTTGAGTAGAAACATAGGACGTCATCCTTGGGACTTGATATTGATTTCCCACAACATTATTTTAAAATGGGGGCACATGAGTAGCCCATGGTGGGTTCTGATGTGTTTGTTGTTGGGATTGGGAATGTTGTTGTTGTTGAAATTGTGGTTGATACTGCTGGGGTTGATATTGCTGCTACTGAAGTTGGGGTTGTTGTTGTTGGGGTTAGATTTGAGGCAACTGAAGCTGGGGTTGTTATTGTTGGGGTTGGATTTGTGGCAACTAAAGCTAGGGTTGTTGTTGCTGGGGTTGGATTTGTGGCAACTTAAGCTAGGGTTGTTGTTGTTGAGGTTGGAATTGTGGCAACTAAAGCTGGTGTTGTTGTTGCTGAGGTTGGACTGGTTTTTGAATGGACAAAGGTGTAGCCTTGGGTGGGCATTGACTGTAAGTCATACCTGCAGAAACGGATCCCTGCGGGAATGCCGTGTTGATCCCAAGACTAGTAGGAATTGACTACAGTAGCGGCATAGTTTCAGAATAGTTCCTATTTGGTGGGATGGAAGGCATAGCATGAGAGCTTGATTGTCCAGGCCATGAGACCAAAGGTGGAGGCATACTAGTGACCATGGGTACACTTAGTTGCGAGCTTGTCATGATTTGAGTGGAAGAAGTGTTTTCTTGGTTTGATTGGGTATCGTCTGTGCCAATGTGGGTGTTGTCAATGGTGGGAAGATTTGAGAAACAATAGGTAGTATCTGAGAGGACTGAGTAGTGTTTTGACCTATGAGAGGGTTTTCGGGCCATATGGTTGACACACTGAATTCATCGGGGAGTTTGACTCCCCTCTTTATCATCATGGCTAAGTAACGTTCGGGATTCCTCTCTACAACAATGCCAACTACTTGTGTGGAATAAGCATCTTGCTCGATATCCTCAAGCTCCTCTTCTGTGACATTTTGGAAAAAAGCTGACCCATGGGGTTGTTCAATAAACATAGAAGAACTGGTGTTTATGAAAGGTTCATCCTCTCTCTATGTTTCCCAAGTGGGGAATATGTTGATATATGACTCATCATGTTGTGTTCTAGCCTTCAACCTTGTGTAAGGCCCTCCATGAGGTGTTTGAGACATAGTGTGGTCCAGATTTTGTAACTAAAACAAGTGATATAAAGAAAACAAAAAAATATAACCTTTCTAAGGAAGTCCGAGTTATGTTTTGAACAAGGGTAATTCTAAGGACAAATGTTGATATATCTTGATCTCAAAGTTGTGATGATTGTAAAAAATAAGATTTGTCAACCTTTGCCTGGGACAAAGTCACTTGATAGAGATAATGATGATGTTTGATATGATGAGATCAAGATATTTCGAGTCTGAGCTTTCGAACGAACAATGTTTTAGACAATAATTGTTCTTTTCAAAGAAGGGATGATCTTTAATGTTTAGAGATTCACACAATGTTCTTCGCATTTTTCTGGGATAGACACTGTTCTTTGATACAAAATAGAGAGTACTTTCAAGGTTTTAGGTCAAAACAGGTGTAAAATATCTCTGGTCAACTACGGCACAACTTCATCGATTGCGGTAATAAATGGGTCGATTGCAACAATAAACAAGTTAACTGCGGCAGACTTTCATCAATTGTGGAAAAATGCAAGCAATTGTGGTAAATAGGAAACAGACTCTAAAAAGACTAGAAGATAGCTATCACTGTCTGGAAATTTTGATATTCTGGAACAAGGCTTCTAATTTGCAAGACAGTTGATGTTGACAACCCTAGACTTTAACACGTTGGACTCATCTTGACAGTTAGATTTTTGTTTTGCATTTTAGAAACTGATCAAAGAACAATCACAATAGACACTATTTTTTAAAGAATGAAGGCTGACAATGTGTATGTTCTACAACTTTTTCAAGTTGCAAGGTTATCACAAGGTCTCAACAATGAACAGTCAGATTAATCTAGGTCAATGGCTTCATAATATAATGTTATAGGCCTAATGCTTGAATATCTGTTAGCTCACACAACAATTATCACACTACTAGGACACGAAGGTCCACGACGTAGGCGGCCATTTTTTTACCATTGCTAGGTATTGTTGCCATGGAGTGAAGATCTCTTTCACTACACAAATACCGTGGGACACATATGTTGGGAATCTTGGGGGGAAATTATGCAACACCTTGCACTATAATAAGGTATCTGTTCGGAGGTAGATCGGGTTGGCCTATAATTAACAAGGTTGTAGTAAGGGTATGTGGCATCTACCCAATCAGTTTGTATGTATGTGACTCACTTTTAGAGCCTAGTTGACCACGCTAGCTCCTTAGGGATATTCACTCGATCTAGACTATCATCAACACACCTCACTGGAGCTTGGCTAGATAAGACAAAACTTTGGTTCGCGCCTTATTTATAAACCGATCGAAAGGATTACCAGTTTAAGGTCGGTCTCTGAGGAAGAATTGCATTCCCTGGATAGGCCTTTCTAAAAAAGTATAAAGGTTTCTAATCTAATAGATTGTGCAAGTGCACCCAAAACTCAAGACACAAGGTAAATCGATTAAGCTTCGAAAGTTTGAAATGTGAACTAAGCTACACCACCATACAAGCACAAGTGTTCAGTTTTAAGCCCAAGAAGTAGGTGTTGATTTCTTGTTCAAATTTAATGCACCAAATCGAGAGATTCTTTTCCTTGTTCAATTTTAGTCCCCATGTCAATTTTAAGCCCAAATCTAAAATGTGAGATGTGAGATGTTTGACAAACACTGTTCTTTTTAAACCAAATCAACAAGTGAATGAATTTTAAGTTGTATTGTTATCTTGCCTCCCCGATTCATACCTGTCAAAGAAAGTGTTTAGTATCTCAAGAAATGAAAGCTTTCAATCCAAAACATCAGAATATCCAGAAACTCTAGGATTATTGAGATTGCTGAAATTAATGGTGACTTTATACTTACCTGTGAATCTCTTAATTGAATCAATGTACCTCGTGTATGCTTCGCTTTGATCTTCAGCAGCGATAGCGAGAATAGCCCTTTGTTGTGATCGATAGTTGATGGTTCTCCTTATTGTAGCTCTTAATGCTCTAGCACCTGGTATGCGTATGATTACCTTCTTTTCCATTCACTGTCAGTCAGCCCTACATGGAAACCAAGAAAAATAGATAGAAAAGTGGCTTTTGAGTCGATTGCGGTACTGTTTGTTCAATTACGGCAATCTCTGGTCAATTATGGTATAATATCTGCAATTGCGGAAAATAAATTTCCTCTACAGTAGGATGCATTCGATTGCGGCACGGATCAAGCGATTGCGGTAAAATACAGGCAATTACGACAAACAATAGGTAACTGTGGTCAAATACAATCAATTACGGCAAAACTGCCAAAATATAGAAAGACAAAAGAGAACAGAATAGCGATGCGAAAGCCTGCAATCAATTGCGGTATTAAACCAGTCAATTGCGACACAATGTTGTCGATTGTAGTAAAATAGAAACAATTGCGAAATAACACGGATGTCGAGAAAATGATGAAATTTTAGGTCTGCAACCGTATGGTCATGGCTGATTGGTTCTGTCTGGTGCCTGGAAGAAATATTTGTGTTGTTTTCTTCACGTCGGGTTCACCAAAATGTACACCTCCTCTTTTATGATTCGTGGTTCCCAAGCTTTCGAAAGGCGGGGGTTAGTAGCACCGTTTACAATGATAGAAATCAAATACACAAAAACTACTAAAATGAATAACTTGAAACGTAACCAATAAAATGTACAAGCAATGAAAGGAAAATAAATGAATGCAAACCCCAAAGTGCTTGAAGCTTTTATTGTCTCTCTCTACTCCTTCCAAAACATTGTTTTTGATGCTCAGTATTGGTGTGGGCAGCGTCTATGACTTGAGAAGCGTCGATAATTTGCTAATCGAGATGGGTGTGTGATCGCAAGATCGCTTGAATGCTAAAACAAAACTGACAGAGTAATGGCGCACGAGAGCTTGAAATCCTAAATCCTTCAAATGGTTATGAAGGGTTTATTATATACGAACTGAGGATGAAATCAATGGTTGAGATCAATCCCAGAGATAGGGAGATGAATGGTTGAGATTAAAAGGAACTGGAGAAGCCATCAGTAAACTCTGCCTCTGCAATTGGTAAAGAGGAGATAGAGTTTGGTTGACTGAAGAGCTAATTGTGAGTTACCTTTTTTAACTGAAGAGGTGGGTGGAGTTACCCATGTGAACTAGAGAGATGGATGGGGTAACCCATGTGATCTAATTGGAGTTATCTCTTTGAAGATAAATGAATATTTAATTCATTTATTTAATTAATGTTTTCAACATGTGAGATAATTGAATTCTTTTTTATTTAGAATTGCTTTATTTGA
>MU225664.1:1831407-1846329 GCA_018584345.1 Thuja plicata | reverse complement strand
TATTTAATTAATGTTTTCAACATGTGAGATAATTGAATTCTTTTTTATTTAGAATTGCTTTATTTGATGAAATTAAATTAATTTAATTGGAAGAATTTAATTAGTAAGTTTAAATATTTGAATTTAAGTTATAGGAAATTGAATTTAATTAATTAATTAATGGTAATTAATCAATTAATGTTAATTAATTAAATAAAATTAATTATTTAATTAATTTTAGAGATTTGATTAGATGATTTGGGGAATGAATTTAGAGGAAAATAGATGATTAATTAATGATTAAAAAGTTATTAATTAATAGATGAAAATTAGTGTTTTTAATGTCAAGTCGCAAGCCTGTCCATTTTCGGGTGTCTATAGTATTCTTTCTTATGAAGTTATTTTTATTTTAATTATTAAGAAAGTGATTATTATTTATAAAGTTAAAAAGTCACTTATATTCAATGGGGTCATGACCCTTCATTTAAGTGATTTAGAAAGAAATTAATGGATTATATTTTGGAAGCCAAAATATTATAGTATTTAATAAAGTCAATGTGCACACAAGTTATATTATTTTAAATGATATCAAAGCACATTTATAATCCATGAGTATGAGCACCCAAGTTTGAAAACTTATTATAGAGTTTTATTAAATTCCAAAAGTGGATTTAAATGCTATTAAGGAGATTGAGGTTATAAAAGCACATCAAAAAGAAAATCAACATCATTATTGATGTTCATTTGTCTTTGCAAATTTTGTGTCTTTGGAGTTTGTGCAAATGAAAAAAGGGTTTCAATTGTACCAAGGCATTGAAGGTTGTTCAATCTTCATTATTTTTTGCAGCTTTGAGGTTGTGAGAGATCAACCGAACTATTGCTTTGGAGGACTTCATATAGGAGTTCTATTTGTACTTCGGTTGGAGAAATACATCAAGGGTTTGAAGGTTTCTAAAGGTTCATTAATTGTAGACCCAAATATTCATCATTGGCCGCCATGTATACCAAATTTCAAGCATCAAATTGCAACTACAGTTCAACATCTCTCCCATATTTCTAAGGAAGGGCTTTCTTTGCTAGGCAGCTAAATACAAGAGCTTGTTTGGTATTTAATATTAGTCTAAATTTACTCTAGAAATACCACGTGTTCACCTAGTAGCCTAGGAGTTGGAAATTGTTGGATCATTTCTTGTTGTCTCATAATTTCTGAGCGTTGATAATCATTTCCAAATTTTGCCAAAGTCTTCTATATTACTTCCGAGTATGAACATTGATGTTGGAAAACATGTTTGATCATGTATTGAACATTTAATAATGTTGCAGCCATTTTAATTCGAGTCATTGTATGTAAATTGCAAATTCTATATTTTATTCTTGCCTAGCGACTTCTTCATTGTATTTATTAAAATTGCAAAACATCACAAAAACAAGAAAAAAAAATCATTTGCAAGTTATTGAATTGGATAACCCGAGGGGTTATTATTGTGGTATCAAAGTAGTTTCCTACCATCTATTTGGGGTTGGAAATCATTGAACAAACATGTTTAAAAATTTGAGTCATCAACACTCTATAGTTGGGATTGTTTTCCATTTGAGAAGCAAATTAGTTTCATGGCTAGAATTAAGGATGGAATATTTTTACCTATCATGTTTTACTGAGGTGTGATTAGCTTTGAATCGAAAGTATTGATTAGCACTTAGGGCACTTGATTTCAGATTAGGGCTTCTGATTTCATCCGACTATTTTAGGTGATTACACCTACCTTCAAGTTTTATCGAAGAAGGAAAAGGCACCCAATCTGGAGAAAATAACGAAAGACCCTAAACAAGCACAATGACAGATTAATCATAATTTGCAGCTTATAGATGATTCACTTTCAAGGAAATGTGGGCCTATAACCGCACCACTGATTTTTATGACAACGATCTTCCACTTCAGTATAATGATGACTTGAAAGTCATGATGAGTTTTGAAACTATTATGCGAGTGTCCTTGAGTATTAGCACTCGTGATACAAGTGTCGAGAATGAGGATTGCACGGAAATTTTGTCCCATAACAATTTTGATTTACATGACAACAGTGAAAAAAATTTGCATCAGCATGAGACAACAGTGACTACATATGTGTAGAATGCTACCATTGAGTTCACATGAAAGTACTCAAGAAATGGGTACTAATGTTGCATTGCATGTTGAGGATTCATGTCATGGTGAGTTTGATTTTTTGAAATTTGGAAAATATATTAGAAAATTCATTGGTCGGCAATGAGTCTCGAGATTTGTTACTTGGATGGACATGCAGTTACATTTGAACTGAAAGTGTGGGAAGATAATGTTATTTCAGCATCTTCTACTTTGTCAGTTGAGCCATCCTTTGAGCTACATAGCAGTAGTACCTTAGTTGTTATTGTTGTGTGCGATGATGATTGCACACATGATGTTGCTTATCATGAGGTGAGTGATGTGGATAGAGCCTCATATCATAGTGCAAACTTTGATTCAGAGAGCTTGCATGGGAGTTATAAGCTTCAAAGTCCTCATAATTTGGTTGGGCAACTTAAGGTTAATGAAAACATAATTGCCACAACCATAAAGAATTTTGATGTTTCTCATCAGCTGTTTGAAACCTTTGGTTGGAGTACTCCTGAAACTAATGAGCACTGTGATAGCAAATTTTTCCTTACAAAGTTTCAAGAACTTAGAGATGCATTGGAGATAATGAAAAATATTTACCTACAAATTTTATCAGATAGACATCATCTTCTCATGCTTGATGGCATCTATTATGATGCTCTAAAGGCGAGGAAAGAGGAGGTTGATGAGCTCACCTCTGAGCTTGAGGTTACCATGGGCTTGTTAAAGAGCACTGAATTGGTCCTTCAAGAGTCTAAGTTACAAATTGATGAGCTTACTATGGAGTTGAGTTTGGCACAGTCTTCACCATCTTCAGATACAATTCAAGTTTCCATGGTAGCAATTGGTGGGGATCTTATATCCACGGATTATGGTTGTGAGCAGGTTGAGGATGTGGTTACATCTATCACAATTATAGGTTTAGTTGATATAGATGGGATGTGTGCATCTGTTGATAGCAGTAGTAAACCATATGTTGCACCAGGTTCTCCTGTGATTACATCCAATGTACGTGTTGTTGGGGATGAGTCAGATGTTTAGGGTTATATTTAGAATTATCATAGTTAGTCATTGACTGAGGTAGGATCTTTTCACTGTGATACATAGGGAGAAGTACTCATCACTTATTTTCAGATCCACACATGGAGGATTTGATGATGCATCAATGTGTATTGGCTCCAAGGTTGTACCATCCTTTGTGGGATGCATACTCACCATCTTCATTAGATGGAAGCAGTAGTTGCAAGCATTTGACTCAATCTTCGGTGGGGAATTACTTGCAGAGTCAACACATCCATGAGAGTCTAATAGTGGTTGGAGATAGTTGTGGTTTTGCAGACACCTTCTGTGATTCTTATCTCCACATAGCAGATGGATATGAGCTCAATCTTCTTTGGGACTTGAGTGATGACAAGGTTAGCACTATAGTTTGGGTGGGTCTCATTCGTTGGCTTCACCATTTTTGGTATGGTGGAATTGGGATTAGTTTTGAGCAACAAAAGTCTAAGGATGTTCTTCTTGCAAGCTCCTATTCAAGATTTGGAATCCAGGTATATTTGGTTGGACACTCTTCAGTGTATTGTGGGGTCCGCGTGCATCGGGGTTCCAATTTGCATTCATTAGGGAGTATTGTAGCATGTACATGGTGTAGATTATTTGTCATTTCATTTCTAATTCTCATGTACATAATTAGTTTTAGATGCACAATAGTAGTGCACAGAGATTGGACAATTGGTTTGTTGTTCATTTCTATGCAGTTGTGGTTATGTTCGTGCTTCAACAATGTTGTTGTTGTGTGCGATATTTCACAGTATTCCTTTGGACTTCCAGTGTAGTAGAGTTTCTTTGCAGTCATGATTGCTTGGGGACAGGCAATTTCAGGGAGGGCAGACTATAATGTCCCCATTTTTGTGAGCATTAGAGTTTGTTGGATTCACCTATCATTGACCCTCGTAGGCTAACACAGTTGGATAAAGGGTCCCCTTTTGGCAGAGATCATTGTGTATTCTCTATTAGAGCTCAACATATGCTCAGGTTTTTCCTTCATTGGACTCAGTTTGGCTCACTTACCATTTATAGTGACTATTTCAAGAAAGTCGGGGTTATTATTTATAGCAGGATAATTGAACAGGCTATGATTACAATGCACACTTGATTTGATTAGATAATGAAGGATTTACTATTTATAGTAAGTTAGTGGTTGATAGAGAGGGACCCTTACTACTTTTAGTAAGACCATTGGGTGCATAGTGGTCACAAGGGTTAACTCCCAGGTTCAGACGGAATTGAGAAATGATGATTATTTGTGGAGTTATATTATTTTAGTTATTAATAAAGTGATTATTATTTATAAAGCTAAAAAGTCACTTATATTCAATGGGGCCATGACAATTTAAGTGACGTAAAGTTCTATTAATGGATTATATTTTAGAGGCCAAAATATTAAAGTATTTTATAAAGTAAATGTGCACACAAGTTATATTATTTTAAATGATATTAGAGTGCATTTATAATCCATGAATAAGAGCGCCCAAGTTTGAAGACTTATTATAAAGTTTTATTAAAAGCCTAAAGTGGATTTAAATGCTATTAAGAAGATTGGGGTTATAAAAGAACATCAAAAAGAAAATCAACCTTATTATTGATGTTCATTTGTCTTTGCAAATTTGGTGTCTTTGGAGTTTGTGAAATTGAAACAAGGGTTTCAGTTGTACCAGGGCATTGGAGATTATTCAATCTTCATTGTTTTTTGCAGTTTTGAGGTTGTGAAAGATCAACCAAAATATTGCTTTGGAGGACTTCATACAAGAGATCTATTTGTGCTTCAGTTGGAGAAATATATCAAGGGTTTGAAGGTTTTTGAAATTTTATTATTGCAAACCCAAATATTCATCATTGGCTGCCATTTATACAAGATTTCAAGCATCAAATTGTAGCTACAGTCTAGCGTCTCACCTAGATTTATAAGGGAATTTTTTGTTAGGTGACTACATACAGTAGCTTGTTTGGCATTTAATGTTAGTCTGAATTTACTCCAACAGTACGTGTTCACCCAGTAGCCTAGGTGTTGGAAATTGTTGGATCCTTTGTTGTTGTCTCAGAACTCCTGAGTGTTGATAATCATTTCCAGATTTTGCCAAAGTCTTCTATATTACTTCCAGGTATGAACACTGATGTTAGAAATCATACTTGATCATGTATTGAACATTTAATAATATTGCAACCATTATTTTGTCAGTCATTGTATTTAAATTGAAAATTCTATATATTATTCTTGCCTTGCGACTTCTTCATTTAATTATTAAAATTGTAAAAGATCACAAAACCAAGAAAAAATACAAACATTTGCAAGTTATTATATTGGATAACCCAGGGGGTTATTACACAAGCGCGCTCCATTGGCCTCATTTCCAAGAGCACAAATCCCTAGACGATCTGACATAAAAATGCACACAAGATACAAACATTCCTCATACATGATCCAAAATATGTCTCATAACCAAAAAATCACGCATAAAACTCTCATAAGTGTATTTCTACAAAAGAGATTAATTTTCGTTAACAAACACACTCAATCGGGATAAAACTGAGAGTTCAAATAACAGTAGTTCGTAACAAGGATTTTCTCAATTAATTCTAATCTTACAAACAAACCACAAAAATAGAAAATATCCAAATTCAATACTCATAACATGTCAAGCATGATTTAAAAACAATTCTAGAAGCCACACAAATTGAGGACCTCCCATTCGATAACAAACACACAAACACACTCAACCAGGATAAAATCGAGAGTTCAAATAACGGTAGTTCGTAACATGAATTTTCTCAATTAATTCTAATCTTACAAACAAACCACAAAAATAGCAAATATCCAAATTCAATACTCATAACATGTCAAGAATGATTTAAAAACAATTCTAGAGGCCACACAAAGTTAGGACCTCCCAAAAATGCTCAAAAATCAAACTTGAAATCTCACAATTCTGGGAAAACCTATTAGTTCCCACATGCACGTCCCAAAAACTCATTAAAATTCACGTTATGATCTGACACAGAAGATCAGACAACATAACATTATACAAATTCACATTCCAAAATACCAAAACACATAAAATGCATAAAAGCCCAAATAGGCATGGAATTGAATCAAACACATAGGGAAAATCATGAAATTCATCCCACTAAACATAACAAAACCAACATGAAACGATTCAATTGAGATACAAGAAGGTTATACAAATTTCTACCTCACAATCACAAAAACCAAAAATAGAAGATTTTCCACAACACAAAATAAACCAAGATTGTCGACAATTTAGAGCGATTTCGACATGAATCTAACGAACCACCATCCACAAAAATCTGGCAAGCGAGTCAAACTCAACAAGTAAATCAATCCTCTCCAAATAAGTTTTGGAGTAAAATACAAATTCCAAAATTCACCCGTGTGAAAAATAACTTTTTTTCCACAACAAAAGCGCACTTTTGCCCCCAAAAACAAAAAGGCTAAATAAAATCACTAAACATCAAATAAATTACACCTAATAAAATAACCCAAAACCCCGTGTGAAAAATAACTTTTTTTCCACAACAAAAGTGCACTTTTGCCCCCAAAAACAAAAAGGGTAAATAAAATCACTAAACATCAAATAAATTACACCTAATAAAATAACCCAAAACCCTCGATGGATTAAATTAACTAGTTCAAATCAAATGGAAAACCACTACGATAAATTTGATAGTAAACATAAAATAACCACAACATTTAAAATCAGCATTTAATAGAAATTACTCATCATATAACTAATCATGCACATGCATTCACGGGTCTACCACAATATGTAATTGAGATTCAGAATTTACCCATACGGTAACCAAAAGTATAATAATGCAATTACAGATACATTGTCCATATAAGAATGATATTGGCTAAATGTCAAGAATGGCCAATATAACTATCTCTACCGCGATGTCAAGAACAACCAATATAACTATCTCACATGTCACTGTCAAGGATGACACTCAAACATGTAAAGCTAGGTGGAGTCGATGTCTGGTACCTATGATCACTAAAACAAACGTTCATCAAGTGTAGTTGCTTACATGATAAATAGTCGAAGCACGTATATAATAATTAGAAATAAAACTAATGAAATGATATTTTAATGATGCAATCATTCTTATGTATTCAAATGTCAGGAAATCATTCATTTCATATTTAATCCTCAATAAACATCATAAATAATTATTTCATTTAATATAAGTAATTAAATAGCATTTTATGACCATTACGAGCATACATAAAATAAATACCTGAACAAGATAATAACCAAGCATGGTAATGCACAATATTTCAGTGACCATTGGCACACACATTAGTGAATCAATCATAACATGCCAATAACCCTTGGCACATACATTAGTGAATCTCATGAAATCACATCAATATAAACATAATCAAAATATCCTCGAATATAAGATAAACAAGATATCATCAAATATACCATCATGTTGCATCATAGTAGAGTCATCTTACATATATGATCATTACTGAAAGCATAAGTATAATATATCATCTACATCAACAATGATATCAATATGAGAAAAAGAATGCGCTATAACTAGGTGAATCTCACAATGCCAATACACAATCGTAACATAAGAATAGTCACATAATCACATAAAAGAGTAGCATCCCAAATCAGGTAAGCAACAAGCACTACACAATGGTTCTCACAACTAAGCATAAGGAAATAAGCAACTTGTTAATGCAACAACATAATTCAAATCACCAAGTGTAATGTCCCCGGGGCACTCTTAGTTGTGCGGCTCAAGTCTGGATGCGTGAATGAATGTATCACGTTGCTTGGCAGGTTTCCATGCACAAATGCAAGGTTTGTATGGTGTTTACTGAAGTCGTACGAATTTTACTGAAGCCATACAGTAGGGGAATGAGTTGTACGGTGGATGACCCGTACAATGTGTGGTTGAGGGTCGCACGGTTGAGGAGGGGCAAGGGTCGTACGATGTAGGATTTTGTCGCATAGTAGCTCCAAGAGGTCGTACGGTGGTAATATTGGCAACAATTCAAACTCACATTGTCACTGTACATCATTGATCCACTTCCCAAGACCGGAGGCAATTTGCGTGTGAAGCGTATGGTGGGTGACGGAGTATGAATGAAGTTGTCGATGCAGAATAAACACGGAACAATAAATTGATACACCAGGATTATAAAAAGAATGTCAACACATGCAAGAGAAAATACTCTGAATTATGTCGAATACATCTTTAGCAATGCTAGCACTTCAGATTGCAACAATCTCGAGCAAACAGAGAAAAACATAATAGGGTGAGGAGTTACTCCCACCGAAACAACAACAAAACCAAATAGGGAGAACTTCCACCTCCGAAATGGCGAAAACACAACTCCAATAGGAATTCACAATACAATAAAATAATAAGTCACATCAGAAATACATCCTACACGTCGCGCATAAATACCTGTCGAACAAACTCCCGAGGGTGCACAAATAAAGCCAACACGACAACACCAACTCCTACGCTAAAATAAAAGATTGGCCCGAGATAAACAAAAATTGATCGGGACCCAAATACAAACATTATTATTTATTTTATTTAATGACGGGGACATTACAATCCTCCTGTCTCAAAAATTGTTTGTCATCAAGCAATCGCAAACTGGGGTGTTCCAAAATCTAGTCGCCTTCCCAGGTAACGTCTTCTAGCGGTAGATCCCTCTAGTGCACAAGAAATTCTTTGATCATGTGTGTTCTCAGCCTCTACTCCTGGATGTCGAGGATCTCAGTGGGCTACAACACTAACTTCCCTCCTTCATCGAGGGGTGACAAATCCTTTGATACCGTGACATGTTGTCTCACAACTTTCTTCAGGCAAGACACGTGAAAGACATTGTGGATTTGACTTCCTTCGGGCAAATCCAATTCGTAGGTGACTTCACCTACCCTCTGGACCACATGGTAGGGTCCATAAAAACGTGGCCTCCTCTTTTCTTTACCACATATCTTCAGAGAAGATTGTCTGTAGGGTTGAAGTCGGAGGTACACCAGGTCGTCAACTTCAAAATTTCTCTCTATTCGGTGCTTGTCAACATACATCTTCTGTTGGTTCAGGGTCCTCTAAAGGTTCTCCTTGAGAGACTTCAAAATGTCAAACCCTTCCTGTAGCCAATCCTTGGCCTTCAGCACGCGGCTATCACCCAGTGCCATATCAACGACTGAATGGGGGCTCATAGTCGTACAATGCTTTGAATAGCGCCATACAATTTGACATGTGGTACATGGTATTGTAATAGTGTTCACCCAAATGTAACCACTTAACCCATGCTTTTTGTTGTGCTGAAATGTAATTCTTGAGGTAGCCTTCTAGCCACTTGTTCACAATCTCTGTCTGTCCATCAGTGTACGGGTGATAACTGGTGCTCAATGACAATTCTATCTCTACGAGATGAAATAGTTTTGTCCAAAAGATGCTGAGAAAGAGACTATCCATGTTGTTGACTATGTTCCAAGGGAGACCATGCAGGCAGAATATCTCACGGAAGAACAAATCCGTCACTTGTGCGACCTGATACCCTACGGGAATGGAAAGAAAGTGTGTATACTTGGTCAGTCGATCGACCACCACAAAGATACAATACTTCCCTTGCACCTTGGAAAGCCCTGAGATGAAGTCCATCGAGATGCTATCCCACTTTTGCTCAGGTATCAACAATGGTTGTAGTAGACCAGCTGGTAGTGTGTGCTCAGATTTGTTCTGCTGACAGGTAGCACATTCCTGAACATATTGTAGGACATCATTCTTGAGACCCTTCCATGAAAATATTTCTTTGATTTGTCTGTAGGTCTTCAGGTACCCTAGATGCCCGACCAAGGGCAAGTCGTGCATCTCCTTTAAAATTTTCTCCTTCATCCTGGACTCAGGTACTAAATAAATCTTGTCCTTATAATAAATGACATCGTCGACCACCTTGTATCTGTCGTCGCGCACTTCGCCATCCATCAGCTGACATGCAAAAGGGTTCTTAGAATATTCAACCAACAGGTGTGCCTTCCAATCTGCCGAAATTTGAGACAAGGAGCACATGGCGTGCTTTCTTGATAAAGAGTCGGCCACAGTATTACTCTTCCCCTTCACGTACTCAATATCGAAGTCAAACGCCTAGATTTTGCTCAACCACTTATGTAGTCTTTCACTCAGCTCCTACTCCAAGAAATGCCTTAGGTTGTTGTGGTCCGTACGAATGACGAACTTAGACTCAGCGAGGTACTGTCGAAACTTCATCAGGGTGAGTATGATGGCGACCATTTCTTTGTCGTAGATGGAGCACAACTTCTCCACTCTTGAGAGTTTCTGACTCTTGAATGCAATCAGGTGACGATCCTTGCATGAGTACGACCCTGATGCCTTCCCTCGATGCATCACATTCTAAGATGAAGGCTCGAGTCAAGTCTGGTAATGCGAGGACCAGACAGGAACTCATGGTTTCCTTCAACTTGCCGAAAGTACATTGTGCCTATTCATTCCATTGGAAGGATCCTTTCTTCGTCATGTTGGTCAAAGGTGTGGCGAGATGAGAGAAACCTTTCATGAACCTTCTGTAGTAACTACACAATACGAAGAACCCATGCAGCTCTGAGAGAGTTGTCGAAGGTGGCCAATCCATGATGGCCTGGATCTTTTCCTGATGCACCTGAACACCTTGACCACTGACAATGTGTCCCAAATATAGTACCTTCATCATCCCAAACTCACATTTGGATCTCTTGATGAACAAGGATTGTGATTTCATGATTTCAAGGACTTCGTCCAAATGCCTCAGATGTTCCTCCCATATCTTGTTGTAGATGAATATGTCCTCAAAGAACACCAACAAGAACTTGCGCAATTATTTGTTGAAAATGTGGTTCATGCAAGACTGGAAAGTACCCGGTACATTGGTCAACCCAAATGGCATGACCAGGAATTCTAGTGGCTGTAGTGAAGTGAAGGTTGTTTTCTCCACATCTTGTTCCCTCATGCGGATCTGGTGGTAACCTAAGGGAAGATCTGTTTTGGAAAAATAGATGGTGTCGTGCAACTCATCCAGTAGCTCGTCAATCCTAGGAATAGGGTACCTTTTCTTGATGGTCTTCTTATTCAACACACGCTAGTTCACACACATCCGCAGGGTGCCATCCTTCTTCACTAACACCATCGACGATGCGAAAGGACTGGAACTGAGCCTTACCCATACCTTGTCAAGTAGTTCCTAGATTGTCTTTTCAATCTCATCCTTATACCTTTTAGGATGGTAGTATGGAGTGGTGATGACGAGCTTGGCTCCCTCCTCCAGCTCAATGGTGTGCTCAAAACCACAGTGCAGTGGTATGCCAAGTGGAATGTCGACAAAGACCAAATTGTGCTTGTCCAACATCGTCTAGAGCTTGTCGTCTTGGTAGTACGTGTGTTGGCCCTTCACAGGAGCAGTTGAAACCAAACAGTGTGCGGCCCCGACAACATCCTCATATGTGAAAATGGCCTCCATTCGTCATGTCGAGAATTCCTTTGGATCGTCATTGGACATTCCCCTCAGTACCACCTTCTTTCCATCCACCTCAAAAGAGAACTCCATCCTCTTGAAACTATGTGTATTCATCCAGAGTCTCCATCCACTGAATGCCCAGTATGACCTCTATGTCATCCAAATCTACCACAAAGAAATCATATGTTACTGTGTGGTTCCCCATGGTGATCCTCAGTTGCAGAACCAAATGGGTGCACGACAAGAGGGTTCCTCCCGCCACCTTGACTTCGAAACCCTTGATGTGCCTCTGTACACAGATATCTTTTGTTGACCAGTGACGAGTTGATGAAGTTGAGTGTGGCCCCACTGTCGAGCATTACCACAACCCGCTCTCCCTGGAGCGTACCCCATACCTGGAACATAGTACATTTCAGAGTGCCAACAAGGGACACAATGGAACCTCCCCTCCGAACCAGTGTGGCAATCCTCTCCGCACGGTTAGAAACTTGTTGTCCGTCTCCTTCGGCTTCAGGTTCTTCATGTTCCTCTTCTCCTTCGGACATCACCTCAATGTAGTGGATTTTTCCTTTGCCCAAACATCAAAGCCCTGGTTCCCACGACTCTTTACAGTTGAAAAAGAGTTTCCTTCTCCTGAGCTCCTGTCTGGCAGTCTCATCCAGCGATGGCTTCTTTGGTGGGGGTTTGTTGTCTCTTTCCTTCAGAGCAAGTGGTGGCTTGGGTTGTGAATAACTCCTAGAGGAAGAGGAAGATGTCGCCATATCGCGTGCCTTTTTTATTGCTTCTGTGAGCGTGATGGGGTTGAATCTTTTCACCCAACCTCTGAGAGGTTCCTTCAACCCATCTACGAAAAACACAATTAGGCACATTTCTGAGATATCTGTCACCAACACAGATAACCTCTGGAATTCAGCAATGTAATGGTCAACTAACCCGAATTGCTTCATCTGAGCGAGCTCCTTGAAATTAAGTGGTCTATCAACCTCTCTATGAATTCGGCGTAGGACATTATTTGATCATGGTTGAGGGTCACCATTCCGTGATGCCACCATTCCTGCACGATCCCTTCCAGGTGGAGCGCTGCAAACTAGATTGCCTCCTTCAGCATCGAGTTAAGCTAAAAGTATGTGTGCCTTTTGTACCCATGCCCGCGTAGTTGTGGATTCAGCTCCATCAAAAGATGATAGATTTAGCTTGCCTATCTTTCATTTAAGGTCATCGTTGTAATAGCCACGACCACTGCCTCCTGAGCATCTCATTCGCAGCGCAACATAATCTCTGAAGGAGAGGCTTCCCTCCAGATCCGCATTCCTCCAATCTTGCATTAGTTGATCTTGCATTTCTTTGTAGGTGGGCTCTCATTCCCTTCAAGATGCTTCGGTCCTTGGCAGAAACGTCGACATCAACAGTCGAGGGCGTGCATGAGAGTTTTGTCTCCCTGTGACCAAATTATCGCCACCACGTCCATGTTGTTCTCCATTTGCCCTTCCTTCCACTAAATTTTGCAACATCTCTTCCATGAGTCGTCGTCGTTCTTTCCCTTTGATCATGGTTTCATTGAGTTGTGCCTAACTTCTAGTTAACTCCCTCAATAATTCCACAACTTCAACGGTAGGATCTCGTAGCTCCCCTATTCTGTCAAGAGAACAATAACTCATTCTGGTGTACACCTGAAGCTCCTTCCGCATTCACTAGCCAACAAGTTGGCAAGATCACTAGCTTTGATATGACTGTAATGTCCCCGAGGCACTCTTAGTTGCGCGACTCCAGTCTGGATGCGTCGAAGAATGTATCATGTTGCTTGGCAAGTTTCCATGCACAAATACAAGGTCCATATGGTGTTTACTGAAGCCGTATGGTAGGGGAATGACCCACACAATGTGTGGTTGAGGGTCATACGATTGAGGAGGGGCCAGGGTTGTACGATGTAGGGAGTTTGTCGTACGGTAGCTCCAGGAGGTTGTACAATGCTATCCTTGGCAACAATTCAAACTCACCTTGTTGTCGTAAGTCGTTGATTCGCTTACCAAAACTGGAGGCAATTTGCATGTGAAGCGTATGGTGGGTGACGAAGTATGAATGAAGTTGTCGATGCAGAACATACACGGAACAATAAATTGATACACTAGGAATATAACAAGAATGTCCACACATGCAAAAGAAAATATTTTGAGTTATGTCAAATAGATCTTCAGTAAATGCTAACACTTCAGATTACAACAATCTCGAGCAGAGAGAGAAAAACATAATAGGGTGAGGAGTTACTCCCACTGAAACTGCAACAAAACCAAATAGGGAGGATCTTCCACCTCCGAAATGGCAAAAACAAAACTCCAATTGGAAATCGCAATACAATAAAATAATAAGTCACATGAGAAATACATCCTACACGCTGGTCATAAATACCCATCGGACAAACTCCCGAGGGTGCACAAATAAAGTCAACACAACAACACCTAAGTCGACATAACAACACCTACTCCTATGCTAAAATAAAAAATGGGCCCAAGATAAACAAAAATCGATCGGGAACCAAATACAAACATTATTATTTATTTTATTTAATGACAGGGACATTACACTAAGATGGAACCAATGCCTCATGAGTCTAATACGATCATAAAATAAATGCATATATCAATCCAAACATAAGGTAAACACAACCAACCACGTAAAGCCACAACAAGGCATCCAAATTCTCTTTCAATTGCACAGAGGCACCACCAGAGACATGTTGCCAAAATTGTACCACTAGAGACATGTTGCCAAAATTGCATCTAGAAGGATGTCATGCAAGATGGAAATGAGAGGCACTACAATTGGAGAAAAAGCACTTAAAACGTGCTCTCCCTCTTATAGGTGTCTCACTAAGACTTGTGACTCAGATCAAGATTCTAGGCAAGTAATTTTTTCTAACAATTTCTTATGTATATGTAAACATAATGGTTTAATGGAAGTATGCGTGTGTTTTGAAATGAAAAGAAAGATGTTCATTTTCTTGTTGAAATGTTGCATGCTATTTTAATTGTATTATATGTAAATGCATTTCTATAATGATCATGTGACGAAAAATATGTTTAAAATTAGAATTTTTATTTTGTGATTATTTAACACATTGTGATATTGCTATTAGGATTCAACTGTGTAGTTTTTGAGTCAAACTCATTGACCCATAATTCATGAGTAGTGGTTCACATGAACCCATCTCTCATGAGAATGAATGGAACACTTAGCACTCATT
>MU225664.1:1776305-1831357 GCA_018584345.1 Thuja plicata | reverse complement strand
GGTTCATGTGAACCACTACTCATGAATTATGGGTCAATGAGTTTGACTCAAAAACTACACAGTTGAATCCTGATAGCAATATCACAATTTGACTTGCTGTGGAAAAATATCTCCTACTTATCTATTTAACACATGTTTATCTCTTACATTCCAGTAAAATATAATGTTATTCTTCAAATTCAGTAGTGTGTTGCTGTTACATTTTCCAGATTCAATGTTTTTCAATTACATATCCTCAGTTATTTTTTTAACAAAACATTTATCAGACGATCTAGTACAACCTTGTATAACACATGTAAACTTGGACATAAGGCTAAATTATTCCCACCTCTAACAAACAATGCTTGTTTTCACTATACTAGGTAAAGAAAAATTATGAAGTTACAGAACCCGTCTATTGTACACTTTCTAATCAACTCATGAATATATCATCTGCACAACCCATCTTGTAAAGCTCTTGACCGTGTCAACTTGACAAATTAGAAAGCATTACAACAGGAATGGGGGAAAAGTATTGATTACGGAAGTGGTCAATCCAAAGTGTTCAGTAAAAAAAATCTCAAAAAGTAAAGCATGTTTTAAGGTTGGGAAAGTTTTAATATACAATTAGATAATATTCACAGACCACCTAGAATATTTTGGGACCCATGAACTATCCAGAGAATTGGTTTCTAGGGAACCTTAGCTTTATGAAGTGAAGATGTAAAAAAGGATGAGCAAAGTGAAGACATGGACCCACAAGTTCTATGAGTGAAATATAGTTGTAAATCTCTATGAAACTTGAGATCTTGAGTCCCAGACAAGAACTAAATTGAATATTAACAAAGCACAAAAAGTAGATTCGTGTTGAGACAAAAACATGACACAGAATGATAGGTTACAAAGTTTTAAGCATTCTGCATTGCCTCGCCATTAAAATATAAGAAATATGATGCAATAGATTACTACCACAGGCAACCGACATTGATCTCAAGACCCCAAAAGCATTTTCCTAAATTCTTCATTTGACTTTGGTGTTTCTTCAGGTTCTTTTCCCTTGCTATCTTTGGCTCCCCATCCTAAGGGCCTTGCAACATTCCTTGGCATGGCAAATGTATTGTTTCCAACAAGTTTCACATGTCCCCCACGGCGATGTGAGACAACTGTGGGTGCAGATTTGGAAGAAATTTCCTCTTTCTCCTCTGTTCTGGTAGCATCTCCCCTACCAAAGGAAGCCCGTCCACCTGCAGGAAACATACATATAAGAAACTTGATGAACTCTCAATAGCACCGAAAGATGGGTTGCATAAAAAATTATTACAAAGATAAGAGATTTGAATATCTAAAGCAGAACAATAATCCATTGATTAAACTAACCACACTGAATAAGCAACAAATGAATGTATACATATATGTTTCACCATAAAATTAATATACAGATGTGTATTAAATTTTGAGCAGTCTCCAATAAAGTGATCATTGCATTTGTTCTTATTCATGGGTGTCTGGTATTTACTTCTGATCAAAAGCATCAAAAGTTTATTACTGAAATCTGACTTTCACAAAGTATGCTACATTCATCATAATACTTGAAAATAATTCACTAAGTATCACAATATCCAATCTAGGAATGGCTTCATGCCGTTAATATTCATTAATAATGGTTTTGAGGTTATTTGAGTGCAAGGTAACTCGCTACTTAAATATTTTCCATGGCGATCTTTCTTCCTCTTGTTTCCTCTTAAATTTCAGGCGCATTGACCAAATATTTTCCCCTTGAACTTTTGTTGCCTTTTCCTTCTTCGACTGCTCCTGAATCTTGGAATCGAAATGATGATATTGTCTGTTGTTTGATTCTTGCTATTAAAGAAATCTTTCCTCTTTCCTTTATCTTCATGCTGGTTTAAAGATTGGTTCTCACTACTCGCCTACTGAATGTAAGTGGGCTGCTTGGAAATAGCTGTTTCTTCTAACGAATAGAAACACCAAACGGATGCATTTTCCACAGAATAGCAAGTTGATAATCTAACAAAGGGATGGTTTCTTGCGAAGTGTCAACAACTGTAGCATTTGTCAACATCAAGTCATTGATTGACATTGTTAACTGAATTGTGATCTTCTGTAGACAGATATATGTTACCATTAATAAAAGTTTTGAGGTGATTTCATTATATATTTTTATTGATTGTCAGCTTAGGTAGCACTCTTCAAAAGTACTCAAAATGGTAGTTTGACTAGTTAGACTAATAGTCATATCTGAACTCTACTATTGGCCCTACAACTAGCATTTTTATTGTTAAGATGGCTCTGATTTTGTACCAAATCCTCTGTGTGCTAGCAAACATTGTATTGACCGCTATCCAGGGAAAATAAATTATAAGCAATGTTCTCTGTACATTGCTTGTTGGTGTTGAATTCAAAAGGAAAATCATCCTAGGACAATAATACGCTTCTACATCTTATTGATTCTCATCTCAATTACAACATGCTTCCAAATCTTATCGACTCTTGTCTCAACTTCTTACAAATAGCTATGAGAATCCTGTTTATATAGCAATATAAAATGGCAGGCACATTAAATGCCGGTAGGTGAAAATGGGTGTGAAGGCTTTGCCTTATGTTAGGTGTCTATCAAATACATCAAAACATGACTTACCATTCTAAATGATAAGTGTGCATGCTTAAACATAGTGCACATACTTCAATACTTAGTTTAACTTAAATAAACTAATAAGCTAAAAGTACAACTTAACATGACATGTATTTTACAGTATTACACCAACATCCTCCATTAAGTTTTAAGTTTAACTAAGGTAATGGGAGTAGAAAGTAGGAATCATAAGTTTATCTACTCTTAAGAATTGCTTTATCCAACCCAAAAAGAGATCCAAGATACAGAAACTGCAACTTAGTAATGGGCTGAGAGAAAACATGTATGACAATTAAGTCACTAACACATTGTGTCGAAAGGAAATTGAGTTTGTGAACCACCCATTTATATCAATCAAGTTTCCTTTAATGTGGATTAATTTCTCTGAAATCATGTCCACAAGGATAGATCTTTCATTTTTTAATGTGAGGGAACACTGACTGTCCATGAAGATGGATTTAAAGTAGCTTGAGCAATATAAGCTCCATGAGAGAGTGTTGCATGAAGATAGATAGTCTTGAGCTAGAGGATCAAGCTGTCATTCCTCAAATTATGTTGTGATCTTAAAAAGATGGGGCTAAGAAAGTCTAGTAAAAAAAGCAGTGGAAGCGGCTATGCAAGACCAATCAAAATGTAATGTCCCCGTTTTTAGCAAGAGTTAGTGGTTGAGTTGTTAGCCCATCATAGCGACCCTCGTGGGCTAATGTTTTGGTTTGAGGGTCTTTGGTTGATTACTTTCCCTCGACAAAGGTGACATCCCTGCTCTTCAGCGTTCTTTGGCATCAGGATCCTGCCTCTACATTTGTTGTTTGTCTTATTTTGAGGGACTTACTATTTATAGTAAATCAATTTTTGGGCAGTAACTATCTTTGACAGGGCATTCAGGTGTTTGGCTCAGGCAGTTTAAATCTAGTTCTTGAACTGGTCACTTGGAAGAGTCTAATAAGCTTTTTGTTAGATTAATGATTATTAAATAAGCTTCAATTAATTAATAATTAGTCGAAAGTTTATTATATGATTGACCTATATGCACCCTAAAATGGTCACCTAGACTATGGTCCCCCATTTATCATTTTATCAAATTCTTGAATCAATGCTTTGCAACATTTTCAATTCAAATCAATTTCCTTGATCAAATCGTAATTAATTCAATTATTTCAATATTTCCTAAGGTTTGATCATTTCATCAATTATCTTATTTAATTAAAAGAAAACAATTCTTTTTTATTAAATAAAATAATCTTATTTAATTAAAATTCCTTTTTAATTAAATAATCTTATCTTATTTAATTAAAATCTCTTAATTAAATAATATTATTTCATTTAATTAAAATATCATTTTTAATTAAATTAAATAATCTTATTTAATTAAAAGAAAATCCCTCTTTTAATTAAATAAATAAAAACCCCACTTAAATGCCTTTTTGTTGAAAAAGGAAATAAATTAAATAAAAATAAATAAAGTTCCATTTTCTACACATCTTCCTAAGTGGTGGGTTTTTTGTCTCTTAATCATAGCCTTTGATTTTTTGCCTCTTAATCTCTACTGTCCATTGCTCTTTAAAAGGAAACCTCTCCTTCTCATTTGATAATCAAGATTTTATGCTATTGTTATGCTGCAGGTTTGGAGAGCAATTTTAGAGGAGAATTTGAGCACTTGAGCTTAGATATTGCAACTTCTCTCTTCTTGTCTTCTTCTTCTTGCATCCATGGCTATTCATGTAGATTAGATTCATATTAGATTATATTCATATTTCCTTTCATAGATTAATCTTGCATTGTTATCATTTAGATTAATTTCCTTTCATGCATTGCAATCATATAAAATAATTTTCATTTCATTGCATATTGTATGATCATAGAGACTAGCATCCTTGCTTTTTCTCTTTGAATCTCTCATTTCATGGTGTACTTGCAAGGGCACAACTAGGTCAATCTGAGGGCCTCCATTACAAACCTTTGCACTCCATGACTAGGGAGCTATGAGTCGATATTTGAGGCCTCATTCTTGAGCAACCTTGAATGGAATGATTCATAAAAGTGTGACACATTGTTTCACACATGACCAAGTTCATTTAATGATTATTCAATAAGTGAACCATGGCACCAAACCTAGGAGGGAGTTATAATTAAATATTATAATTCAAATATTAAAATGTTTCAAAGCCAAAGCACTTTTAAGTTATGTGAAGTGTAACATTGAAGCTCCTTGATCGATTTTACTTGGAAATATATTAAAGCCAAAGAAATAGAATTCGAACCCTAGTCTTAATGCATTGGATTTTGATTGTTCGGAGATGGGAAGTGAAACAAGGGTTTGAGGAAGTTCAGCATGCAGAATTGTAAATTCTACACAGCTTTTGCACTTTGAATTGGTGAAATAACCAACTAATTGTGCAAACCAGTGATGGCCTCACACAAAGGTCATGATTGAGACTAATGGTAAAGGTATCGAAATTTTGAATCCATAGATACCTCAGGGTTGTTGCAAGTTTAATAAATTTGGCCTACATTGCAAGCCTCAGCCATTAAAGCGAGCGTAGGTGTTTATTAAGGCAGCCGCGATTTATATAGAGGTCACGCGATACTGGAATGATTAACACAGGTGGTTGCTAAGGCATGTGTGGGGGTTCTTTGATATTACATTGGTTGTTTTTCCATTTCAGCGCCAAGGTTTCTCTGCAAACTATCATTGTTGCGGCTCATTCTGGACTCCCAGCTATACCCACAGCTCATACCAGGTTTTCTAGTTTGTGAATGAATCTTTGTTCATGGCGTTAGTATTCTTTGTAATTAGTTCTTTTCCTAAATTGAAATCAAGGAGTTTGTGTGTTCATTTGTTTGAGTTTGATAGAGTAATTTGAATTTCAAAGCATTGTATTAATTTTCATATCAAGGGAAAAATACAAAAAAAAGCACAAAATTCTGGAAACACAAAAAAATACAAATTTTCAAAGACTCAATATCTAGGAGAGTTCATTGAAACCGGGTTAGAGACAGCCGGGCTCTTATAGTGGTATCAGAGCGGTTTCCTGCCATCGTGTAGGGATTGGGCAAACATATGCAACCACAGAGATTTGATCCTAACAGGTTTTACACTCGCAGAGGAACAAAGTTATAGGGTAATCAGGTACAGGATACCATCGGCGACAGGAGAGGTGGAAGTCCACCTAGGAATGTTGGAGACAATGATGATGAGAGAGGCGAGAGAGTTGTTCGGGGGGTTGGCTGAAGGCCAACAACAAGTTACTCAGGTTGTACAGTAGCACACTACAACTATTCAACAGATGTCAGTTCCTAGGGGGCGTAATAGGGATAGGGATGAGCACAGCAGTTCAGCGGGTTCTCATAGATCGCATGTTGAGCCTACAGGTACTTATGACAGGCCCACACGCCTTACTTTCTAGAGGCCTAATTCAGAGGAGCGAACTGAGGAAGATGAAGTTGCATCATTTACAGATAATGTCATATCTTTACATGTAGATTGGAATGCCTTACCTCCTGTTGTGAAGCAACATCTGAATTTTGATAAGTCTATGAATCAAAAGAGAGATCACTTCAAGGTGAGACTAGATAGGAAGCTAAAGAATAAAAATAACGATCTCAAGCATGCTACCAGTAAGTTGACACTTTCTAGTTTTGATGGTAGTGGTAAAGTGACAGCTAGACCTTGGATTCACAAGCTAGATACATTCCTCACTCTTCGTCCTGTGGTTGAAGAGGATGCCATCAAATTTGATGTTCTACACTTACATGGTTTAGCCCATGATTGGTGGTATCATGGGATGGTCACTTTGCAACATGACCACATCACCACCTATCAAGAGTTTGTGGACAGATTAGTTGAGCATTTTGACAGGAGGGATCCTAAGTTGTATTTCAGGGATTTAGCTCAACTAAAGCAAAACTAGTAGTTTGGAGGCTTGCATTAGCAAGTTTCAAAAAATTTCAGTCATGGTGACTGATATTTCAGAGAGGAGACATGTTCTCCTGTTTATTGAGGGATTATTGGAGCCTTTAAAAGGTTGGATTAAGTCTTTTGACCCATAAAATTTACAGGGGCAATGAAAAAACTACGGAATTTGGAATCCTCAACACCATGCAATAAGTTTGCTATCAAACCTTCTACTTCAGCTAGTGGTAGCAAATCAGCTCCTATCAAGAGAGAAAGTTCTGAAACAAAAAGATCATTTGCAGCTCCTATGGACCAAGAAACACTTAATGATCTTCGAAAGAAAAAACTTTGTTTCTATTGCAAGGGTCCTTTTGATGAAAAGCATGAATGCCCCTTGAGGCCTAAAGGCCAAAACAGGCAAATGGAATGGTACTATGATGAAGAAAATCAGTCTGATGTAGAGGAGCAGCAGGCTGTCCAAGGAGATTTAGGGGCTGAAAGTGAAGAAAGAGAAGGTAAGAAGGTGGGAGAAACTAGTCTTAAAGAAGTTTACCTCTCTTGCATGAAGAAAGAGGGCTCCTTCAAGAGGCGTAGACTCTTAGCAAGCCAAAGAGTAATTTCTTTGTTGGATACAGGTGCAACACATAAGTTTATTGATGCACGGTTAGTAGCCAAGCGTGGGATACAAACACAGGAATTTGAGGGTATAAGGGTGAAATTGGTTGATGGATATACTCTCAAGTGTGACAGGATGATTTCAAATCTGCCTATGCGCTTGAATAATTTTGACTTCAAGGCAGATTTTTATGTGGTGAATATGGGAAATATAGATGTTGTGTTGGGTATGGGTTGGCTACATGATATTGGAGAGTTTTATCTCAACCTCGGGGATATGGAGATGAGACTTGAGATGGGTGGTAGAAAGCAACTTGAGAGTTATCATTTTCAGACGGATGGACAAGCTGATTAGACATGATATGGTTGAGTGGGCAGCAGAGTGTAGATTAATGCCTACACATGTTGAGACAGGGAAACCAACTTACCATCTGAATATACAGGAGCTCAGAACTGAACACTCCAAAGTGTTCAGTGATATTCCACCAGGTAGACCTCCGGATAGAGGTATAAAGCACATCATTGAGTTGGAGGAGGGCACGAAGCCCATTATGATTACTCCTTACTGGCATCCCAAGCGGTTGAAAGATGAAATTGAAAAGACCATTAAGGATTTGTTGGCTATGGGACATATTAGGCCGAGTAAGTCTCCCTTTGCTTCATCAGTGGTTTTGGTGAAGGATGGAACACTCGGGATGTGTATTCAGTTTCACTACCGGGTGTTGAATAAAAGAACAATTAAGAACAGGTATCCAATTCCTCACATTGATGAGCTATATGGAGCTTGATTTTTCTCCAAAATAGATTTGAGCACAGGTTACCATCAGATCAGAGTTAGAGAACAAGATATAGAAAAAATACCGCTTTCAGATGTTATTGTGGGCACTTTGAGTTCCTGGTTATGCCATTTGGCCTAACCAATGCCCCAGCTACTTCTCAGTCCACCATGAAGAGGGTCTTCCAGTCTCAGTTGAGGAGATTTGTCCTCATGTTCTTTGATGATATTCTAGTGTACAGTAGGACTTGGGAGGATCATTTGGCTCATCTGGATAGTGTTCTGAGCATACTTGACAAGGAGTCCTTGTATGCCAGGGAGTCCAAATGTACTTTCGGCATGACTGAGTTGTTGTACTTGGGCCACATTATTAGTGCAGAGGGTGTACGCATGGATCTTGAAAAGGTTCGTGCTATTATTGAATGGCCTCTTCCTGAGAACTTGACACAACTCAGAGGATTTGTGGGAATGTGTCTTTTACCGTCGGTTTGTTAATGGTTTCTCACGGCATGCTGCACCTCTTACAGACTTGACCCAGAAGGGGGCTTTTGTATGGACTCCTCAGGCACAGGAGTGTTTTGAGAAGTTCAAACAACTTATGACTTTATGCCCAGCTCTAGCTTTGCAAGATTTTTCTAGGCCTTTTGAGCTTCATTGTGATGCCTCTGGAGAGGGCATTGGTGTTGCTCATGCAGGATTACCATCCTATTGCTTTTGAGAGTAGGAAACTTAGAGGTCCTGAGAGGGTTTACAGTGTGTATGACAAGGAAATGTTGGCCATTATGCATGCTCTGGCCAAGTTTGGGCAATATTTGGTGGGCAGCAAGTTTTGTATCAAAACTGATCACAACAGCCTAAGGCATTTCCTTGGACAGCGAGACTTGAATGAGCGTCAACAAAAATGGGTTAGTAAATTGCAATCCTATGTCAAAGCTACACAGAATGTTGTGGCTGATGCTCTACTTAGACGCCTCCATTTGAGCTCTACGACTGAGATATTAGAGGATTGGAGGCATTTGATTATTGCAGAGTATGCCAAGAACCAATGGGCTTCTGACATTATTGACGAGACTATACAGGATAGCAAGTACTCTCTTGTGAATGAGCTGATCATTTACGAAGGGAGAATATTTTTCATCCCAGGATCGGATGTGAAGATTAATCATTATTAATTTTCACTAAATTAATAATAAAGTTGAAAGCTTATTATATGATTGACCAAGTTCATTTAATGATTATTCAATAAGTAAATCATGGCGCCAAACTTAGGAGGGAGTTATAATTAAATATTATAATTCAAATATTCAAATCTTTCAAAGCCAAAGCCCTTTTAAGTTATGTGAGGTGTAACATTGAAGCTCCTTGATCGATTTTACTTGGAAATACATTAAAGCCAAGGAAATGGAATTCGAACCCCATTCTTGATATATTGGATTTTGATTGTTTGGAGATGGGAAGTGAAACAAGGGTTTGCGGAAGTTCAGCGTGGAGAATTGTAAATTCTACACAGCTTCTGCACTTTGAATTGGTGAAATAACCAAATAATTGTGCTAACTAGCAATGGCCTCACACAGAGGTCATGATTGAGACTAATGGTGATGGGATCGAAGTTTTGAATCCATAGATACCTCAGGGTTGTTACAGGTTTAATAAATTTGGCCTACATTGCAAGTCTCAGCCATTAAAGCCAGCGTAGGTGTTCATTAAGGCGGCCGCGATTTATATAGAGGCCACGCGATACAGGAAAGATTAACGCAGGTGGTTGCTCAGGGACATGTGGGGGTTCTTTGATATTACATTGGTTGTTTTTCCATTTCAGCGCCAAGGTTTCTCTACAAACTATCATTGCCGCGACTCATTTTGGACTGCCAACTATACCCACAGCTCATACCAAGTTTTCTAGTTTGTGAATGAATCTTTGTTCATGGCGTTAGTCTTCTTAGTAACTTTTCCTGAATTGAAATAAAGGAGTTTGTGTGTTAATTTGTTCGAGTTTGATAGAGTAATTTGAATTTCAAAGAATTGTATTAATTTTCATATCAAGGGAAAAATACAAAAAAAGCACAAAATTCTAGAAACACAGAAAAATACAAATTTGCAAAGACTCAATATCCATCAAAGTTTATTGAAACTAGGTTAGAGAGGCTCTTATAGAAAATCATATCATAAGGCGCAAATCTATCAAAATTGTGTAGGTGGGACAAATCAAAAACCTTATCAATCGGAACAATCAACTGCTTTTCAAATCTTGAATTACAACTTTCTTTTGTAAAAACTAAACAGTTTGTCCATTTCTTGAAAGTGTTGTTTGATAGGACAGAAGATTCCATAACAATGCTAGCACATAGAAAACCTTTTAAGACTATCACTAATTTTACCTCAACATTGCCTACTCCAAAAATATCAAAGAAAGAAATTATTATGGACAAATATTTTGTCAGCGTTGTAGTGACTGGATCTGGAGTATTGAGATTTTGACTTGGCCATATGATGAATGAACTCTAAGACAATGATTCAATTACATTAAGGATAAAGTTGATTTGTAGCAAAAATCATATATGAAATTGGATTAAGAGGAAACAGAGGCGGCTAAGTTATTTTCTATAAAGAAAATTTAGTGGAGAACCAAGTTTTTTGCTGCATTATATCTGTGAAGGGCCAATAAGGGTGGGTGGGAAACTATAGTTCTTATTCTAGCAAGCTGATTAATTATGCAGTGGGTGGCCCTACAATTCTATGGGGATGTAGGGCCGGATCTCAGAAGGATTTAGGGTAAGCCAGGGAATCTGCCATTCAAAATAAAGTGGTCATCTTTATGGATGTAATATCAATGCATCCATTTCTTTAGTGCAACTTCCTATTTTTCCATCTTTTTCTAGCATTTGGAGTCTATATGACCTAGCTATGTATAGAATGTGCATGTCTTTGGTTTTCTCATCAACTTTGGTTGCTTTGAAGCATTGGATCCAAATTAATCACTATTAGACCAACCATCCTTGAAGCCTCTTGAATATTTGGTGGGTTTCTTTCATTTGTTTCAAAGTCATATCTCAATGCCCTACGAGTGCATGATTCTTCAAACAATGAGGAGAAAACTTACCCATGTGTATCATCGTTTGCTCATAAAAACCACCAAATGACGGCATTTTAAACTTGTCAACCCAAGAAGCCACATTGGTGCTGAATGTGGAGACAAACATTAAATATGGGTCCTCAAGCAGCTTAGAGAGAACAGCCATGATTAGCTGATCATATTTCTTCTTAGTTTGGCAATCCTCCAATTGAGACCTAATTAGCTTGAATTGTGAAATGAAATCCTCACTGGTGCTGTAAGTTCCAAGCATTCAAACTTATGAGAGCAATCTCCAACTTTGAGGGCCTAATGATGTCTTTTCAAACAGATTTGAAAGCTACACCAAGCTTTGAAAGGCATCTCTGTAATGTCCCCAATTTTTAAGTGACAATTTAATTTTTTCTTAAGTTGTCGAAAATAAATTAACTACGCAAATGGCAACTTAATATTAATTGATTTAATTAAATAAAAATAAAATAAGATCATATTATTCAACAATCAATTAACTGATTTCCCTCAAAGTGAATTTAAAATTAAAAGAGGGAAAATGCAAGGTCAGCTAAAGGGAATTTCAAGAGTCTTCTGGAATCTTCAGTGAAGGATTATAAAAGGCAACTTGGGCTTCATTTTGGGGAGGCTTGGTTTACTCATTTCTTTTGGCAGAGCTCTGAGAGCTTTTTGTTTCAGTTCTAGTTTCTTGAGGACAAAAACCCTTTGGATTCTTTCAGCGGATTGGACGGAAACCCAATTCGTTTCTGGAGGGTGGATTCGCGACGGAGTTCGCAACTGGACTTATTTGTGAAGTTCATTTTGAAGACAAACTTGCAGTGTTTTAAGGTATTTCATATCTGATTTGAAAATGAGATTGTAATGTTTTATCTTCACATTTAATATCAGGTTTCTATAAATTTAAACATAATCCCTTGGATAATTACAAATCAGTTGCATGCAATTTGTTTGTTAGAATTTCCGTGATACATTTTGAAAAATTTGGAGAAAATATCCTAGGGGGTTATTTCAATCTCTAAGTCATGAATATGAATCTTAAGATGGGGTGAAACTGAGACTAAAATGGCCAAGGGATTCATCATATCAAAAAAAAACTTCTCTATTGCATTGATCGGTTGTGTTTCATTTCTTGACACATGGTACAAACCTCTGCTTCTAAGCTGCTCTGTAAGAACCCCTGCAGGTTCTAACTCTGCCAAACCACTTATTTGCTATGCAAATGATATATACGACTGGTTTTTTGAAATGAATATGCAATTCCTTGAATTTTTTTTTTAAAAGTTGTCAGGCAAGATAATAGCTTTGCATAAGAAGAAATTATGAAACTAATTTCCAAAGCATTGAACCAGATGCTTTTATTATTAAGTGAAATCATATACAACGCAAGAGGAAATCATTTATTAAATTCTGAAATCAAATTGTGTTAATGTTTTGTAGTTTCTATCAAATAAATCCTATGAGACTATTGAAAATATATATATATATATATATATATATATATATATATTTATATATATTTTATTATGTTAGATATAATATATAGATATATATCTAAAATAGTATTAGGAGAAATTAATATAATATTTATTCAAGTATTACATGTGTGTGTGTGTGTGTTTATGTAGTTACATAATCAATTGTCATTATATTAATCTCATAATAATGAATAGACATGGGACAAGGGACATGTCTCTCCTATCCTCGTTCTCAATATAAATGAAAGAGAGATTGATGCATTTGGAAAATACATACAACATAGTGTTATTACATCTGCAGCTATCCTAAAACTTAACATGGTATCAGAGTCAGATTGCAAATGTAAGAGAGTAGTTTGTTGATGGTGAATTTGTGACTGTCTTAGAAAATACAGTCTCAGTATAGGGACCATATCGCACAAATACACCATTGGATGTTGTTGTATTTTGGATATGTTGGTGATAAACAAATTGCGAAGAATCTCACCAGAGCGATTGGAAAGAAAGTGTGGGGTTCAAAAGTTATGACCGACTGTGTACGGCTCTATGTGAAATCCAGTGAGTGAAGTTGTGTTGCAAACTTTTGTCCACACCAAGTGCAAAGAATAAGGTCAAGTGAATTGTAGCAGAGTGTTAAGAAGCCAAAGGAGTGATTGAAGAGTTTGGTAGGGGTTGGTAAAGATTTTGGGCCCTAAGGAAAGGGTCTTTGGAAAACTCAATCTTTCTAGACATTTTATGATTTGTTGCCTATGGACCTTCATTAAAGCAACTTGTGTCAACGATGTTGATATGCAAATAAGTATTCATTATCCTTGAATATTACATTTATCAACTCATTGTAGTCTCTATCTCATCTATATTTCTATACGTACTATAAGAGCTATTTGCCTTGATCTTTTCCGAGGATGCTCTTGCAGGAAAAGAAGATTGATATCAGATTCAGAAGGAGTCTGACACTTTAAAGGCAACTTTGGACAAGGAGCTCAAAAGATTGATATTAGATTCAAAGGGAGTCTGACAGGTTATCTTAAGCAATCTTGGATGAAAAGATCAATAGATTGATATTTGTTCAATGAGTTCTTCTCTATGAGAGAAGTTCGAGGTGAAATCCCTTGTTTCCACCCTTTGCGATGAGGCATGGTAGATGCCATGTGTGTGACTCCATATTTTTAATGGGCCTGCCTCCTGTGTATCATGAGGAAGTGACGACTTCAAAAAGATTATCACTTGTATTTGTAAAAGTTATTGGAAGGTGAGGATCTTACAATAACTTGATCTTCTATCATGATAGTCATCTTATGACGGCTGAAACAAATCATGATAGATGATATCTTGTATGTTGGATTGAGTTCCTTAAACAGGCCATGATCTTCTATTGTGATAGACATCTTATGATGGCTGAAACAAATCATGATAGATGATACAAATGTTCCTATGGTAAGTGCACATTACCTATGGACATTTGTTGAGTACTTGGTGGACATCATGAGACTTGATGTTGGTAGGCCATTACTCTGAGCACTTGGTGAATATCATGCGACTTGATATTTTGCAGGCCAATGCTCCCGATATCATGAGATGATATCTTTATAAACTTTTGAGTACTTGGTGGACATCATGAGACTTGAAGTTGGTAGGCCATTACTCAGTACTTGGTGAATATCATGCAACTTGATATTATGTGGCCAATGCTCCCATCATCATGATATGATATTTTTATGAGTTATAGTGAATATCATGAGACTTGATATTCTTGGTCAGACCATATCTCTGATATCACAATGAGATGATATCTAAAACAAAACTTTCACAATTAACTTTGTGTTGCTGATGGATTTTATCCTCCCTAGCTAAGAGGGAATGTTGATGTTCTCTAGCTTCTATCGAATAAATTCTATGACTATTGAAAATATATATATATATTTTATTATGTGAGAAATAATATATATAGATATATATCTAAAATAGTATTGGGAGAAATTAATATAATAATGATTCAGAGATATTATATGTGTGTGTGTGTATATATATATATATATTTTTATGTAGTTACATAATCAATTGTCATTATATTAATCTCATAATAATGAATAGACATGGGACAAGGGACATGTCTCTCCTATCCTCATTCTAAATATAAATGAGAGATTGATGCATATAGAAAATACATACAACATAGAGTGCTATTACATTTAAAGCTATCCTAAAATTTAACAAATTGCAGCTAATTAGGAACCTGGCACCAAATCACACAACCTTGAATTTCCTAAGTAACCTCTCTAAATTATTTGCAAAACCCTCTAAACCTTGTCCGCTGCCTGTAGATGGTTTGCGGTTGTCTATAATTCCAAACGTAGTCCTCAAAGGGGCTGCGATATGCATTCAAAATCGTCCTCCAGTCTTGCAAACAATTGTTGAAATAAAATGTTGAAGACTTCCACTCAATTTGATCACAATTTGAAGCACAATAGTGGCTCTGAAATGAGCCACCCTCTAGAACATTTCACTAGATTGTTTCACCAATTCAAAGTGCACACTAGCTGAAGAAATTCTGAAAGTGTCTCACTGGTTCTATTAGAGCACCACAAGAGTTTTCATCTACTCAACCATTTGAACCCATTTGTTCTGTCCAACTAGAACTGGAATTGCAACCATTTTTTTTTTCCATACTCATTCTTACAGAGAGAAGATAAGATAAGATAAATTTATTAATGTCTAACGAAAGATCACAAAGGGGGTCCAAGGGACTGCTGACACAAAGCAGATGGCCAACCCATACTAGGGACACCAAACGGTGCCCAAGGAGAGAAAATGAAACAACTAAAGCAAGAAACAACAAACAACCCAAAAACGGCTCTAATCGGCCGAGAAAAAATTCAAAACTGAAGGATAGGCCATAGGGCAAGAAGGAACCCCTAGCCGCCTCTTAAGACCCCTGGAAGTGGAAGCAAAACAAGACCGCTGCAGGGTGGAATTCCTGCGAGGCCTCACGGATCTGGTATGACTAGAAGTGGGACCAAGCTACAGCTTGGTACCATGCGCAGGGGAAACCACTGTGAAGAAAGAGGTGATGAGTTGACCGGTGTGTTGTAGAAGAAAAGTGCAACAATGAGGACAAAAAATTGGCCCCCAACAAAATGGCTACATATCCATGTGAGCACTTGCTAGACAAAGGTGTTACAAAGGAACAAAGTACAATCTATGAATGGTAGAAATTTTGGAAAACATCTCCTAGTTATTAAATGACGAACTAAAGGAGCTCTATAATGAATGGTTCATAAGGCACAACACTTGTTGAAGGTTTTTCAAATGGGGTAGCAAGCTAAGTGGGCTTAACCCTAGAGGAAACTCCATGGTTTAGCGTGCTTGAGTTGGAGCAACACTGGAATGGGTGACCTCCCAGGAAGGCCCAATGCTTCACCCTTGTGAGCATCACCTACATGCAATGAGTGCTAAGTGTTCCATTCATTCTCATGAGAGATGGGTTCTTGTGAACCACTACTCATGACACATGGGTCAATGAGTTTGACTCGAAAACTACACAGCTTTATCTTGATAGCAATATCAAAAATTGACTTGCTATGGAAAATATCACCTACTTATCAATTGATGAGCTAAAGGGGTTCTATAATGAAAAGTTCATAAGGCAAAACAATTGTTGAAGGTTTTGCAATTGGAGTTGCAAGCTAAGTGGGCTTAACCTTGGAGAAAACTCCATGGTTAAGCATGCTTGAGTTGGAGCAATACTAGGATGGGTGACCTAGCAAGGCCCGATGCTTCAACCCTGTGAGCATCACCTAGATGCAATAAGTGCTAAGTGTTCCACTCATTCTCATGAGAGATGGGTTCTTGCAAACCGTGTAATGTTCCCTTTTCTAGCACATGTTGTATGATGTTGTTGTTAGCCTATTTCTTTATGGTCTCGTAGGGTAACTAGGACATCATAGTCCTATAGGCTAACCGGGACATTTAAGGGACTTGGAGGCCATTTGGCCTAGGCAATTTCAGTTGCAAATCATTTTCAAGTGTTTAGAGGCAGTTTTGGGCATACTTACTATTTATAGTAAGTCATTTTGGGCATGATTGGGACCTCCAATAGTAGTGACATGTTGATGGCAAATGTTTAATATCGACAGAAGATTTATTTATCATTGATATGATTTATTATGCATTAATAAATTTATTTTATAAAATTAAATTTAAATATTTAACTTTATTAATGTTAAGTCTATAGTTGTGGGAAATATTTAATTAAAAGTTCCCCTTTATTCTATAATACATTGGAGACATAAATGTGTATGGGGACTTAAGTTGAAGGAAAATTATTTTAAATGGCATGGGAAATATTAAAAAAAAAGTAACCGCAATAAAATAGGGTGGGGAAGCAATAGCAAGAAAATAGGTGAAAAAAAACAAAATCTCGAAAAAAATGGGAAAGGGAAAAAAGTGATTTTGTTTATCCCACATTGAAAAGGTGAGTGAATGAGCTCTTATGAGAGCGTTATAAAAGAGATTGAAGAAAGCACTACTGGTTGAAGAGGGACTCGAAATGCAGCCTGGTTATCAATATGTTGGGTCTGATATTCTGGAGCATAATACGTTAATCTGCAATCTTGACCACCTGCTTTGAATTTGACACCTAATATGAAACTTAACGTTCAAGGAGTCAAAAGAATATGTCTATCAGTTAAAGTCAATTCATTCTTTAAACTATACACTTTGTTATTATAACCCTGCCAATTATTGTTTGATCATGATTGATATCTCTATTTCTTTACAGTGGACTGGGAACTCAATGTATTATCCCTAAGAACTCAACCTACTGTTAGAAAAGAATTAGATCTCTTTGTGACCAGTCCATGAAATGCTAACCCAGCCATCAACATCCTTAGCCATGTATAGTAATGATTGAGCCATCCATTACACATAATATAATCCATACATGATACAGCTGATATCAATCATCACTCATGTGATGTATGTAATAAATGGTGATGGTGGCATGTAGCTTGTAGAGTATGTGCTTGTGTGTGCACCATCAATCAAATTGTTGTGGTTGGAAAGTCAGATTGATACGGGGAAAAAACAAATGGAATATTATAGTACTGATTTTGTAATTTGTATCTTTTGTGGTGATCTCAAATATTGTACTGCAAATTGTCTAGTGATGACTGAAGAATATAATATTCAAACGATGATTACTATGAACTAAGTTATGACCATATCAGAGCAATAAATGTTCATCACTCGGTGCTTATGGTGGCCAATGAAATAATATAATAATAGATGTCAAAACATGAGCAATGGATGCACTATTCAGAAACAAAATGACTCCAAACATTGGCTTATTCTGATATGTCAAAAGTGAAATATATAGGGACACTTGGCAAGAGACTGCCCCAAAAAGAAAAGCGTCATAAGACTCTTGTGTAGATGATGTGCTCCCATAGATCATGAGGATACCAATTGTTCAAAGCATAGTAGCAGATTGAAGGAAAAAAAAATGAAATTTATTGCAAGATTTCAGATCTCAACAAGAATTGCAAATTTCTTGTGACAATTATGTGAGAAATTCAAGAAAAAATCCCGGGTTTTTTTCCTGCCAAAATCACACCAATTCTTTTTGGTTTTCCAGTGATAAATTTCGAATGATTTAATTCTTCTCCTTCTCCATCAACATTTTGTTTGAGAAGGTGAATAAAAATACAGGCTCGGTTCACAATTAAATCAGCAAAACACTAGATAATTAAATTTACCAAGCCTTATGCAAGCCATTCGCAGTAACATCATGGGTTTCTTTGAAGATACATATTTGGCATCATAATGTAGACTAATTTGAAGCCAGGGTACTCTGAGGCTGACCTGTGAAGTGGCTTCACACCCTTACAGGCTCGGGTCGAGGAGTAATAATTGCAGGTGGGCATTTATTTTTTTATTTTGTTTTATTTGAACTTTTATTTTATTTTATCGGTAAGGAGAGAGATACTTCACCAAAAAGATGAATTGTATTGAGATACGATAATGTACAAATTGTGCCTTGCTTATAAAGGCAAGGAATGAACCGGTAGGCAGAAATAACCATGCAACTACCAGCAACTAACATTATTAAATAAATATTATGTCAGCTGCCTAATTGAAACTTAAGAAAAGTAAATGGGTAAAACCTCATTTACACCAACACCTCCCCTTAAGTGCAACTTAGAGAGAAGATGCAATATGAGCAAGATGCAATATGGCTCTCAGCTACAAAACCATTTAGGTACCCTTATACAATGCAAATGCAATGCAATCTCTCACAAGTGGAGAAAAAGAGAAAGCTACATGGGAGAAAACTCCTCTCCAAAAAAAAAAGGAATCAAAAGATATGCATGGAGGACCATATCATACCCCCAAGGACTACATACATCATGTATATACAATCAAGTATTCCCCCATAGGAAGGAAAAAAGAGAGATGTCTCCACCATAATGAAGAAGCTCCAATATCGATGAAGTATGCCTGAAAACAAAAGATGATCCAATGTCTACAAGCAACACATCTCCCCTTAGGAAGAAACAAGTCCACTGAATGATGGAGAGGCCACTCCATGTCAAACTGAAAGGAGGAAGAATCCTCTAAATAGAAAACTAATTAGGAGTCTCCAAGCACAAACAATCCACAACATAATAATGATCAAACTCAACCAAGGAATGTGACAAAGCAAGTGAATGAGGAAACTCGTAAATGTCAATCTCTAAAGATAATGTATCAACAATTGTGCTAAAACTATCATCAAAGAGGAGAGAAATCCCCTCAAGTATGTCTCCCAAACCTGCAATATGGGACTCCACAAAGAAGTCTGCCAAATACTCATCCCACATAGCAAGATCTGAAAAACAATGATCAACCTGCTGAATAGAATCAATCTTCCAAATCTGAATAAGTAGGAGGTGGAGGAGGAGTAAGTCCAACACTAATCTCAAGGACAACTAGATTTAAATGACCAAACTTCTCCTCACAAACATGGTTCACCGTTGATAGAAGGGTGTGAACATCGGCCAAAGGAACATCATCATTAGGAGAAAAATTAAAAAAGGAATGCAATCTAGATGCATGATCCACAACACCTATAGAAACGATATCTCTAGTCTCCATATCTCTAATGTATACATAATCAGGAGTGAACTCAACTATTTTATCTTGTGCCCCATGAGTAATTTGATAAACTGAAAGAAGATTGGTCAAGGAGGGTACACAAACAAAATCATTGAATGATTGTAATGTCCCCTGCTGAGACTGTAATATAGCTATCAAATTGCAATGCTCTGGTACTGATGTAATGTCCCCTTAAGAGATTATTAAGGGTTTTATCTATATTCTTGTGATTCAAACTATAATAGACTCCTTTCTATGTAGCTTGAAAGTCCAATCCTTTATCTGATATGAATGGTAAGTATGGATTAAATAGGTTGGACTAAGATATATCAGTTTTTTATAATACTACTGTCCTCTATATTGTTAACTATTAAGACGGGTTTTATAGTTCAATCAAATAGAATGATAATGGTGTTCAAAAAATTGATATTACTAAAATATCTACAACTTCTAAATATAATATCAATTTGATAAGAGAGATGATATTCCTTATATAGGGAGCGCTTCAGAGATGGATGCACATATAATGTATTTGTTACATCATAAGATTGATGGTATCCTTAGTATGACAAAATTGAATTTATGATGGAGTGGGGCCAGATATAGTATTTGCTCTGGAGATTCTATTCTTGCATCAATCCTTGGATCCCACCTCCAATGGGAGTTAAGTCTGATTGATGCATGTCTTTGTTTTAGTGATCATTATCCAAAAAATCTTTGATAGTCTTTCCTTGTTATTCTGATCTTATAACCGAAAAACTTGATACCCACTCTTATTTGGTTGTCTATGTTTCACTTAGATAAGAATGGAAATGAAGCAATCTTCTTCCCTTGATATTGTGTTTGCAGTGATGATGTTGTATCCGATATTGGGCTGACCTGCTCTTCAGTGTGCTTGAGACAAATAGAAATAGAAATATCCAAAATTCCCCCTCCGATGCTTGTATAGATATACACCTCCTAATTATTCCCGATGCATTCCCAGTATAATCCTCCACTCTTGTAGTGAATTTCTTATTATGATGTAAAGTTGCGTACACCAATCACTATCTGATTCCCATTGTCCCCTCTTTGATGCCTGGTGATTATGGAGAGTGATATAAAGGAAACTACTTGAATATAAAAACGTCGAATGTAATGTATATCCCCAATGCCCCCTTTGATCGATCTTGAAGGTCCTTTTATATCTTTATCTCGAACTATTGTATCTCTTTGTTAAATGGATCATATCAATTCAAAACTGATGTGTTTAGTGTTTTAACAAACCGGTTCTATCAATCGCAGCCTTGGTGCTATGCTTGAATCCCGCAAACCTAATTCTTTTCGCTAACTCCTTTGGACTTTGACTATATTCATACCACGGTAATAGTATTAATGTGCTATGTTGAAATTGTCATTCCTTATTTACTGCTAAATAAGTCCTAATAAAATATATGATTATATGTGCCTTAGTTTCTAATTAACTCCTTCGTTCTTTGGTAGGAATGGTTAGATTAATCAGTGTGTCTGGTCGGTGATGTCTTCATTTAGCTTCTTTTGTTACTTTCTTTTATTATTATTGTTATATATATATATATATATATCATTATTTATATGGTATTATAATTATAATTATTTATTTATTTATTATTTCTTTTTTAATAATATATTATATTATTATATTAATAGATTATGTTGTATTATAATATCGTATTGATTTTTTTTTTTTGATCGGTAATAATATTTTGTATTCATTTAGCAAGCGGTTACATATTGGCCATCTAGGCATTACAATCTAAAATGAAACAGCACATACTTGCTCGAAGCGTGACAACTATGTCCACATTACAAGATTAACAAACTTAGCAAAATGACCTCTATTAACAGAAGTCTTCAGAAGGGAACAGCCCAGCCAAAAAAAAAAGACTTCCCAAGCTTCGACTAAGGGAACCACTTAGCTGCATCTCCTTGGGTGAAGTTTGCAAACGCACCCCACCTATTGACTAGTTCTCCAACTCTGGGATGGTCGCCACCAACTTCTTCCGGGCCAACTATCAAGTTCGGTTCTGCTTTGGCTTCCCTGGCTGCCTTAGCCCTTGCGCCCCACCGAGTGACCGGGAGTTGCCTTCGGGTCATTGGCATGCCATCAATGTCAAGGGCCGCAGCGGATTTGATGGGCGTTTTCTTCTTTTTCTGGGCCGCGAGAACAGACGCCGCCCTTTCCGCCTCCACTTTACTCCTCTCCAAGGCCTTCAGCAAATCTTTACACCCCGCCAAAGCCCGAGCCAAGTGTACATCTTCTGGGCTATCCGTCGACCAAATTACCAGCGGTTGCAACCCACGACTCCCTCTTCCCACCATGCGAAAAGGCACATCGCCCATTCGTAGCCCCAGCCCCACCTCGGCCCGTTCGATGATTTCCTCAACACCGCCAACCCATTTCACAACCATACACTGACTGATAACCCTCCTAACCTCTGCCTTTGAATCTGCCACCATCAGTGCTAGGGCCACAAACACGGATGAAATATCCAAATTGGTTCTTGGCCTCCACCCCTTCTACAAGAAATGCTCACCAAGGATTTCTCTGATGGCTGACCAGAAATCATCGCCTTCGCCATTGAAGATATGGCTCAACCTGTTTGTTGTGATATGCGTATCAAAGGCGGGAGTCTGCCCATTCATCGACAATGAGAAATTCGCCTCCATAGCTCTGTTATTTCTTCACTGAAACAATTGATGGACTTATTGTTGTCGCCAGAGTATTTAACTTGCACTCGAAGCCTCTAGAATGGGCTATTATTACCATCGGGTATGCGGGCAGACATCATTACACTTAATTGCTACAAGTACTATCTTCGACTTTCGCATCCCGTGAGATCTCGGCTTGTGGATTTCGTTACCCCCGCGCGCTCATGTCATGACATCTTGGGCATGCTATCATTATGATCAGCCACGTGATACATTGGTGGTGTGACATGAATGTCCATTTATCGAGATAGCAACCTCGGCACTGATTGTACCCATCCTATATGTTGATATTAATCCTCGTTCATGAATTCCTCAAAGATTTCAAATTTTTCTTCGAGGGATCCGTCTACTCCTACATTCGAGAGTTGGTCAGCCAAACTATTTGCCCCTCTTGGAACATGTGATGTTTTGAAATCCTCGAAATCTACCAACATGCTTCTAATCCTTCTGATGTGCTTATTTAAGTACCATGTATCCATCTGACCCTTATTGATTCCATTTACTACCAAGAGGGAGTCGTCTTCTAGGTGAACTTTCCTAAAATGGAGTTTTCTCGCCATGAGTACAACTTCGACTGTAGCTAGGCATTCTGCCTCATTATTAGTGCCATTACGTAACCTTTTAGCCCCTAAGGCCATGATATCCCCCTTGTCATTTCGAGCTATGTATCCTATTCTAGAAATCCCAGGATTACCTCAGGAGGCACCATCGAAATTGATCTTGATCCATCCAAGGGGTGGTGGTTGCCATCTGTTACTGTGCTCCTCTTCTTCTTCCCTTGAAAGAGGATGAACCCTCACACTCCCATTAACAGGCAATATCGTATTGATTTATTACAATATAATATTATATATATAATTAAGATATAATATTAAATTATATCAATTAATATGTAATATTTTTTTATTATTATATTAAGTTAATTGTAATAATAAATTATAATTTTTTTATATTTTTTTATTTATTAATTTAATTTAATTTATTATTAAATCCTATTCTAGAAGGGAACATTACAATGATCCCTCACCCATATCAATAGATCCTTTCCTACAAACCTTCATGTATGTATGGTTACCCATCAAAATGTTAGGTGAACTACAAGGCTCAAAAGAAGAGAACATATTTAAAGGCGATGCCATATGATGAGATGCACCTGAGTCTAGAAGCCATCTCCCATTTTCAAGAACAGTGGAGGCTAAGAGTACTTTGCCTTCCATCCCATTTACAAATCTTGCACTCCCTGTTTGTGTAGACCAAGATGTTACTGATTGAGAAGCTGAAGGAGAGACTGATGAGGGCAATGGGATGTAGTACATTTGAAGAAGGTATTTAAGTTCATCAATCTTCCTAGGATAATACACATGTTCATCATCTCCTGATTTCATGCAATAAGCACATTTAAAATTCTTCTTTTGTGATGATTCCTCTTTGGAAGAGGTTTTGAACTCAAGGGTATGTTGTGAAGATCCCTTAACTTTCTTTTCAAACTTAGAATCCTTATTCTCTTTCTAGCCCTTGCCACTTGAAACCTTTTGGATGTGGATCTATTGCATGAAGTGCTTGTGACCACGGAAGTGTCAATGTGCCCATCTATGCCAACTTTGCTTGTACCCTTGTGACTTAAGATGCAAAACCATCAAGAGAAGGCATTGTTTGTGTGCACTACCTAGATAATCCATAGTAGCATAAAATGCATAAACAAATACTGAAAAATCAGAACCCAGCTTAGAGAGAATAAAGAGAATCAACTGTTCATCCTCTTTTGTAACCCACCCCCCCCCTTCTTCCAACTGCAATCTAAGAGAGTTCATCTTTGTGAAGAAATCTTGAATATGGTCACAATGCCTAGGATCTAGACTCATTACTTCATTCTCCAATCTATACTTCCTCATCTTATCTGGCTTACCAAAGAGACTCTCTAAGGTAGTACAAAGTTCATTACAATTTTTACAAGATACAATATGATATCTCAAATCAGGAGAAACAAACATAATGAGTGTACCAAGAGCTTCATCTCTTCGATCAAACTATTTCCTCTTTTCTGCACCACCTTTGGATTTTGGATCTTTGCCAAAAGTTATTCGTTTCAATTGCAATTTCAACAAAATCACCATTTCAGATTTCCACTTATGATAATAGGATGGAGTTAGAAGCTCTACTTTAGGCAAATCCATGATGAAACAGGAGAATGCAACAATTTTTCCTCACAATGTAATCATTTAACCCCTTTGTTCACAAGAATGAAGCAAACCAATATCGAACTTCAGCAGATTGAAAGCACCATCAAACAAAAAAAATGTGAAAAATACCTCAACCATCGCGAAGTTGGCGAAAAGACCTTTTCATTGACATCTCGTTTGCACAAAATGGCCTTTGCTTGCAAAAGTTATGCATAAATGAAAAGAAGGCCTATAAGAGGCACATTCAGGATCACTAGGGGCCTTAACTAACAGTTGGTCACTCCATGTGACCATGTTTGATAGCGAGGGTGAAAAATTAGTTTTGCGGGCTAGGAAGATTTCAAAATAGAATTTGTGGCGGAATCTCCTCTATATCCCCCTTGAATGACCACACACAAGCACCAATTCAAAATTTCCTCATGCTCCACAAACCACTTTAGTCATAGCGCGGCATATTAAAAACAGAAAGCTTGAAGCAAGATCTATATGGGATCAATGCCCAAGAGGAATGCTCAAATGAACCCAATTAAAGCCCACTTCTAAACTCTTCACAGCGAACTGAAACCCTAATGGAAAATATTTTTTGTGACTTTAGCAATGCATAAAGCTTTCTCTTTAATGAATCATATATTGACCAATGAAAATTCGTGGCTGTATAAATAAGTTTGCCTAGAATGGAGAGGTTGTGCAGCAACAAGAGGATAAGAGGTGATGCACCATAGAAAGGACTGAGCTAGGCAACAAATCAAATCTGCTGAGAAGTGCTATGATCCACAAAAGTATACAGGCAGCCACCAAAGGTATCCCCTGGTGAAAATATATGTGTTGAATTGGCACAAAATGAATTGTTGGCCAAAGAGGATAGTGTGCAGCCTATGGAGGATCAGGCCTATAGTAAATATAAGCCGAGAAAAGGCAATAAGCCGCGGCCCAGCAAGTGGGTGGGCCTGCAAAAGATTTTATGTGGGCCGCTCCCATAAACAATTGTGTTGTCCAGTTCTCAAAGCAAAAAAATAGCCAAGACAACAGGAATCAAGCCAAACAAAATGCTCAGGCAAATTCAAAAGCCTCCAGCCAATAGGAAATCTCGATCACCAATGCCGATCCAATCAACAAATATACTCCACACAGCAATGAAGCTTCAAACTCCAAGCAAGCTGATCACAGAAGATTAAAAATGGTTTGATGCAAACTAACCCCCTGCAACTGCAAACTTCAAAAATTCAAAAGACAAATACAAGAGAGATATACGGATGTTTTGTGCATCATTACTATTGAATATCCTCCAGCCAGCAAAAAACCTGGGACCTCACAAACTCAGGCTGGGGAAAAATCTCAAAACTAGAAGGCGATACTGATTGTCTACTCTAATACCATGTTGGAGGAAAACTCCATTGCTAGAATCTGCAACCAGTAATATAACCTTCACGGAGGGAGAAAGATATTTCACCAGAAAGATGAATATTGAATTGTATTGAGTTACAAAAACGTACAAATTGTGCCTTGCTTATAAAGGCAAGGAATGAACCGGTAGGCAGAAGTAACCATGCAACTACCAGCAGCTAACATTATTAAATAAATATTATGCTGGTTACCTAAGTGAAAATTAAGCAGGGTAAATGGGTAAAACCTCATCTACACCAACATTTATTTTTTTATAAATGAACTCCCTTGTTTTGTTTTGAATTTTGTGTTTTATTTTCATTCTTATATATATATATATATATATATTGTTGGAAATATTGTCATTGATGTCAAGAGAATGTGAAGACACGTATACAAGGTGGTAACGATATATTTAAGAAGAAATGAGATTTTATAATACTTCCATCCATGTATATCCAAGACACGAATCATATGGGTAAGAAATAGTAAAGATGTTCTTGCAAAGATTCATACTAAGGCTGACATCAATTAAAAGAAGTCAAAAAATAGATGACAGTGATGTGGAGACAACATATTCTTCTCATCAAGTAACAATAGTAGACAATTCATCTCAGGGATTGCTATTAGAACGAACAAATAACTAACAGCAGCAGCGATGTGTTCATAACAAGATTGCTATGAAGATAACAGCAATATGAGCAATATAATAAAGCGCAGCAGTGATTAAGTTCAATAAAAACAGCGCTTCATATATATATATATATATAAGCGATGGTCAGTGATTATGGATGTGACTACAACACGCAGCAAATGAGAAAGCGATGGTATCTTGATAAAGAAAATATTTAATTGTATAATCCAGAGAAAAGAAAAATCGGAAAAGTGGTGATGGAAGATATATTATAAACAAAAGGGTCGACTCTCTATCATCAAATGACGACTATATAAGAAGATATTAATAACAGCAAAACAGATAGATATAACAGTGACTTCATCATATTATGAGATAACAAAAAGGAGATTACATGCAATGATAATCATAAAACTTTATGAACAGCGGTGGTTTCATTATTTACATGAATATCGATCATCAGAACATGGCAAATCATAATTCAAACTAAATGGACAGAGATTAAAGATTAAACATATCTGTATTTATATCTTAATCACACTACTGACTAAATACAGCAACTATAATGAGTCTATGTTAGACGGCATCTAATGAAGTGTGATTTATAAACCCATGGTGACAAAAAAAATTAAATGATCATATGTCATTTCCAAACATAAGTATATTGGAGCCCGAACTTCATATGATGTGTCCCGTAATTATATTGGAGCTCGCGGCTTCATACTGGAGCCTGCAACTTCATATTGGAGAATGTCCAAAAGGTTATCCACAGATGGAAGCTAAACAAGAGATTCAGTTTGCAGTTTGCAGTTTATCACCAGATGTTCTTTTCCGCACGAGATGTTCATTTGCAGTTTGCTGTTATCACTAGATACGTTTTTCTCAAATATCTATTTCAATTATAATGTTTCTTACCAGTTATGGAAAAAACTCAAAAAAGCAATAGAAAGTATCAACCGTATGGAGTGTTTAGTGGCAAAGAATATTATAAATCGACCAAAACTAACGATTAAGAGTGAAACAATTAATAATGAAAAGGATATGGTCGTATGTTAAGGAGCAATAGAAATCTAATAATGAGCAACGTAAGATTGAAATTATACAATGGTTTGTTAATGTTAACAAACTAAAGTGATTAATATGAACGGTTTATAACAAGCTAATAAGACACAATGTGTTGAAGTCAAAAATTATTAAAAGCAGCATAACAAATTATTTGAAATAAAATTCTTTTGTGGAGAGACATGTCCTCTTTGTAATAGACATGCGTCTATCCATGTAAAGGCATATAGATATAGAAGTGGAATAGAACGAAGAAAAGAGATGACGAGAGAGTGATGTGTGTGTAAAAAGGAAGATCCTTGAGAAAGTTGGTGTATTGAGTAGTAAAAGACAAATCAAGTACATGAGCCAGATCAAGAAGGCTATACAAGAGAAGATTGTGAGTGAATAAAGGAAAGTGAGCCAAGAGTAAAAAAGAATATATAATCAGATCCATAGATCTGGTATATATATATATATATCAGAATTATAAGGTGTGGGGTGTGAATGAGACAACAGAAAAATACATATCTAAATAAAATATCAGATGTGTTGAAGTAGAAGAAAAATCAGATACATATACCAAGAAATAGAGCTCACAAAAATCATTGCATATCTATAATAGAAAGGATACAAGAAAAGAGAAAGGTGTGATTATCTTGTGAAGAGGTATATTCAGATATCTTAGCAGATTTGTTAAAAGACTTTTGGCCAAACAGTAAATCCATCATCAGTTGAGATAGCAACATTGTCAAGGTGGAATTTAAGATTTAAGTGAAGTTGGTGCTTTGCTTTTAGGGGTTGGTGCCTCTTGTAGATTGGTGCCTACAAATTGTGGGAGTTGGAGCTTCAGTGAGTTGGTGCTCATAAACTTAGGGGTTGGTGCCTCTAGTAGGTTGGTGCCTGCAAACACTGTAAAAGAAGAATTATATAAAAGCAATTATTTGCCATGGTTTTCTCCCGCATTGGGTTTTAGGGGTTGGTGCCTCTTGTAGATTGGTGCCTAAAAATTGTAGGAGTTGGAGCTTCCAGTGAGTTGGTGCTCATAAACTTACGGGTTGGTGCCTGCAAACATTGTAAAAGAAGAATTATATAAAAGCAATCATTTGCCATGATTTTCTCCCGCATTAGGTTTCCACATAAACATTGTGTTATTGTGTTCTCATGTGCATAATTGTCAAATTTTGTAATTGATGCTATTGTGATGGATAAAGTTTAAATTGATAAATTTCTTGTTATATTGATTCACCCCCCTCCCCCTCTCAGTATAACCGTGTGCTCTTCAATACATATATATATATATATATATGCTCTTCAATATATATATATATTGTTTACATTTTTTATGTTTCTTCAAATGTGTATTTATTGAACTTCTTGTAATAGGTATTACAATGGCAGCCAATTCTAGCTCCATGGGCCGCCCTGCTTCAAAACGGACCCAGACTCCCCCCTTCGGAAATATGTTGACATCGTACAATAGCTTCCACGTGGCATGAGTTATGTCTGCATTTGCAGTAATTATGATGTAAGGGATTCAACCACATATAGTTGGGTGAAAGGCCATTTATGCCACATCCCTGAATTAGGAATTAAAGCTTTCCCAAGAAAGATGGTGTCCCCATTACAAAAATACAAGTCATGGCATATATGAATGAGCAGGAAAAAATAGATCAGGTAACATGCTGCAAATCAAATCATACTTTATTAATGAAAGGATCTAAAGAAATGAAGCCTCCTCCATCACCTTCACCTTCTAATCTTCAACCTATATAGAGCCACTCATTGTTTGCCACACCTAAAGAACAACTTATGGCCTTTACACATAAGATATCAAAGGGATCGTAAAAAATGGTATTTCAAAATGAATCTGAAGATATCACTAGTCAACATATACCAAGGTGCCTTTATGCAAATGAATTCGCTTTCAATGTTGTTCACTTGCCATATTAGCAACAAATGGTGAAACAAATTAGTGAGGCTATTAAAGACATCAATGAGGCTCCAAAAGGGTACAAGGGTTTAGGTTTTGCAGAATTGCATAAAAAGAGTCATTGCAGCCCATAAAGGATTTATAGGCAGGCTATACAAGGGTGTCCATTGTTTCACTGGATGGAAGATGCAGGAAATTGGACATTGATCAAAGACGGAAAGAGCTCATATTTGCTAGAATATTACATGGCTAAGTCACTCATGATTTTACTTGCCAGTGACTTTTTACAAAAATTTGGTGAGTTATATGCAGCTTGCAAAAACTCACTAGTCCAAGCCAAAAATTGCCCACCAACACATAAAATGCATTAGGTGGCCAAAATAGCATCAAAACACTTCATTTTTTCATAATTCTGCTTCCACCTCTCGATTTGTTATCACGTTAACTACATTCAGTGCATTCAGGATCGATTTTGCATGATCTTGGACTGATTTGATGAGTAACAAAGTTTTTGGTAGCATTTCCAAGGTAAACAATTTAACCTAACACTATCCTTGCTCTGTTTTTTAATTTTGGATTTTTTCTTTGTTTTTGCCTATTATTCTAGGCTTTCAGAATTGTTCTTTTTCTTTCATTTTTAGAAACTAGATAACTGCTAGCGTTTACATTTATACCATTCAAAATTTTCCTTTTTTATATTAGGGTTACAAATTCATCTTATTTTATAATGCTAACTGTAAACCTATTTTGAAGCATAGAACCCTAGAAGGAGAAACAAGACAAGTCATGTCATTATTGTCGAGACATAATCAAAGGCATACGCTGCTTCAAATATCATCTTGCACGGGTCTTTGGAAGAGATATTCCACTTCGTCATAGACTAGAGCCCAATTTTATATGAATTCCTTTTCTTCGTATGAGGAGAGGTGGAAGAATTGGCAGCAACAGCTGTAGCAGCTTGAGCTGTAGTAGCTGCTGACCATGATGATGTGTTTTGAATTTTGATGCTTTTCCAGGCATTATGATCATGATGTTTGAGATTTATGATTTCAATATGACTATAGAAAAGTAGAACTTGACACTAGTTAGTAATAACTAATAACGATAAAATATTAAGTATCATGAAATTAAAAATAATTAATGATCAATGATGTGCAATTATGTAGTCAACTTTTTTTTTTTTTTCTTTGAAATTATGAATGATGTGTAATTAGTGAGTTAGTTTGTTTTTTAATCTAAAAAATGACGAGGGAATGAAACTACTTAGCACGTACTTGACAGTTATTTCTCCACAATCAATTTTATGGTTTATTATGAATGTTTTTAAGGTTATTTTGTAAAAATATGTTTGTTTTTTTTTCTTTTGAAAATTTGTTAACCGAGTCTCAGTCAAATTTGCATCTATCAAGTTTTGCAGAGTCAAATGTGTTTTACCATGTTATAAACACTACGGTTATATTCAAATGTATACCATGTTTTGAGCACGGGAGCTTCACTTAGTGAACCTGAATCATAGCACGTGCGTTCGTGGCATACTAAAGAATCCCTCTTTTTCAAAAAATATTGCCCCAAACTCCTTTTTTGTCACCCCCCTCCAATACCCACCCAATACCCCTCACACCTATTTTCCTATATAAACCCCCACCCCCTGCCCCCAAAAAAACCTCTCCCCCCTATTTAGGCAATATATTGCCCCTTTTATTTGCCCATTTTAAACCCCCCCAATATGAATGCACGTGGTATTGTATTGCCCCTTCAGTGAAGACCCCGTGGTTTTGAGTACCTTGATACCAAATATTTATGACTGGCAAAGACAAAATGAGTGAAATTGAAACCATTTTTGCCAAATATAATTTATAGTGAGTAGATTAAGATGAATAGACTAGATGAGTAGATTATTTTCCCAAGTATGATTATTTCCTTTTGAATCCATATAAGTACATATCTTTTAAAGTTACAAATTTGATGTTTGACTCCCTTAATAAGTATTAACACCATGATGAAAAATTAACAAATTTGTTATTTATGGCATCTTTGAGGAGAAAAAAATCTTCTCAAAAAAGTGCCTTAGAAAGTAGTCCTGCTTTGGATATATATCAAACTTGTTCTTAGTAACTTAAAATCTTTTGAATCTAAAAGAGCCAATCTTCAGATCTAGTAGCCCCATGAAGTTAAAAGAATGTATGTGTGAGGCAAACAAAGATATGAGAAACATTAAGAAAATGGAGAGAGAAGTTTTCTCACATATAAGAAATGAAATAAGCAACAAAGTAAAAGGTATGACCAACTGAATGTAGCCTTCAATTGCATGATTAATAAATGGACCCTTCCTTATTACTCACTTATGTTGTCGGGAAACATGGGTAGTTAGATAGTTGACATAACTGAGGGAAAGATAGATACACGGGTGCAACGGTTCGCCTTGCACCCCCTCAGTCCTTATATGTATGTACTCTCTCGATAGAAGAGATATCCTAATGTTGGAATAATATTGTACATGGTGATCAATGAAGTAATGTAATACTATTAAGTTCTCTCTACATTCTGTTATATGCTTTGCTTTCCTATTTGTATGCAATAGTTCCTATTTACCCTATGGGGCAAACATTTGGCATCATTGCCTAGACGAACTTGGGAACGACAGGCTATTTAATGGAGTACGAGGGATAAATGGGCCAACCCCTTGACAATGGCACTCGAAGGGATGATGACAGGAGGATGGAACTGTATGAGGGCGAAAAAACTTTGACATCAGACTTCATAATTTTGTTACGCGCAGCGATTGAGACTTACGGACAGAGGGAGGCTATAGAGGCGGACGTGCCGGAGGGTGCAGTCTAGACAGCTCTCAAAGCAAGTCCCGCGGTCAATCAATTACTGAACTATCTCCCTTGTTTACTGGCACAAACATCCCACACGGTTATATTGTAGTAATGATGTCATACGATTGACACATTGTACAGAAACATGAATTAATAAAAAAAAAGTGTTCTCTTCAAATATGATGTTTTAATATTTTATGATAAGAATTAATGCACAATTTATTGAATAAAGATAGGAATAAGAAAGGACAAACTAATGCGTTGGAAGCTGCTCAGAAAGCTCTAATCCTCGAACAACAAGCAAAACGCAGACGGAGGCTAAGGCAACTTGCCGAGGGACAGCCAGCCGACGGGTTGCCTGAAGGGGACCACGAGGGTGTCACGGGAAGTGCAGAAGTCTAAGGGGAACATTACAGTTCGCTAGAACATCGGAGGGTAAGGAGTAGCAAGGAATTACTTGAGGAAACCAGACAAAGGCTAAGTCTGATAGAAGAAACACAAGATTAGTTTAAAAACTTCTCTCACACTACAGGCAAAGGAAACCCGAAGTAGGAGTGAAGAGGAAACTTTGTTCGGTGCCGATACTCTATTCGGCCAAGATACTCTGTTCGGCCAAGATACTCTGTTCGGTCCTAGTACACCGCACACGGGAATCTGTTCTTGGGACGTTGTGTTGAACTCCACTACACCCAACCCAAGAGTACAGTGTGCTACAAGCAACGTAGGTGTGCTCGTTCCACTACCACAGGGAACGCAACCTGCACAATAGGTGGCACAAACTGTCCCACAGGTAACAAAACTAGTTGTACAACAGGTGCAACGACCCGTATTTATGGCCACAAACAAACCAAAATTGCCCAAGTTCACGGGCGAGACGAAGGAGGATCCTATCCGCCACTGCCGAACTTGCGAGACCGTCTGGTCGGCAAACAAAGTTGCCGACCAGGCAGAATGGGTCAAACAATTTCCCGCTACACTAAGAGGAGTAGCCATTGATTGCTACTCAAATATGGATAAAACCAAACTGACGACATGGGCGGACCTACGAAAGGAATTCCAGACGGAATTCAAGTTGTTGCGAGACGATAATGAGATCGTTGCTGAGATCTACAGTACAAAACAAGGAAAGAGTGAGTCTGTAAGGGCTTATGGCCAGCGACTAAAGGAATTGTTGGGGAAGATGGATAGCAAGCTAGCAGACGGACTGAAGAAGAGATGGTTCGTCAAGGGACTTAAAACCTCCCACCCAAAGAAGATGAAGATCGTACCTCCTACATCAAACGATGACGCATACAACCATGCAATGGATTTGGAGAGTGAATATAAGACCTTCAAAAAGAAGAATAAGTCTTCATATGATGAGTCCTCAGAGGAAAGCAGCGACAAGGAATCTAATAAGAAAGTACACGCCTTACAGAAAGACCTCCAAAAGATGATGAAGGAGCTCAAAACAACGAAAGGAGGATCCAGCAAAACGGAGGAAGGAGAACTGTGGTGTACAGATTGCAAGGAGGCGGGCACACAAAAAGTTCTTGTCCAAAGAAATCCTTCTGCGACATCTGCCAAATTATGGGACATTCCACTAAGGAATGCCCATACAATATGAAGGCAAGTGTTGTTCACACAAGAACAACAATCAACATCGAAAGCCGGCACTCAACAAAATAACAATACTGCGTCATCCGGCGGTTACAGAAACAATCGACGGGGAGGCCGAAGGAATAGCAATAATAACAATTCCCGCAATCGGATCCAGTATGACGTGAAGGGGAGACCAATGATACAATGTAGAGCCTGCAATCAGTGGAGGCACTTTGCGCGGGATTTCCTGAAGGAGGAGACCCCACAGAAGCTGTGTAGATGATGTGGGTCGAGAGATCACGAGGACCCCAATTGCCCAAAGCCTGGCGTCAACTTCATCGATGTTGAAAGATATGGCACGGAGGAAGAAATTTTGGCGATCACACGAGCAAAGGCCAAGAAGGCCACATATCCTGACCCCCACACAAAAAAACAAAGGGCACTAGAGGCAAAGGCTGAGATTCAGAAGGAAATGATGGCCCAAAGGGAGACGAATGGAATGGATGGTAGTTCTTCTCGATGGGAGGCCGAAGAAAATATCTTGAGGCAAGTGATGCATATAGAAATACTTATGAAGATCAAGGACCTACTTGAAACGATGCCCTAGTTAAAAGCAGCCCTATTAAGCACAACACCCAACCCAACAAGTATACCAAAACGGACCGAGGCTCCTGGCGGTTCTGCAGCAGACCCAATGCTACTGGCAATAAACAATGGGCGAAACCCTGTTGTAGTAGAGATGGGCATTTTGGGCACCGTCCTCACTGACACCATCGTTGATGGTGGGTCAAAGGTGAACGTTCTGTTTGAGGACACCTGGAAGAGCCTCAAGAAGCCAACACTGTGGCCGCCAACCTTCAACCTCTTGGGGGCTGACCAACATGGCATCAAACCCCTCGGAACCTTAATGGCACAATAGATAACCGTCGGCACACAACCATTCACTATGGGCTTCTTCGTAATTCCTCTTCAGAGGAAGGGATATGATGCCATCCTCTATGGAGAGGGTGGTTGGTGACTGCCAAAGCTAATCATCAATGGAAGAGGAATATCATTAGAGAAGGGTGGAAGGAAGTTCGTGATTGATCTCAGAACTTAGATGGTCGGAGAGGAATGGCCTCATCTTCTGACTCAGAGTTTGACTGCGGAAAGGACGAAAGGACAAAGGGCATGGAGCCGAATGATGGAGTACTAGAACTGGAGGAATGCTCAGGGGATGATGTAGACGCCATGAACGACTTATTTCAATAGGAAATGAGTGATTACGAACTTTTCAATCCGTCATGCAATATGCTACAGGTCGAGGAAGAGTCGAATAGGTTCCCTCCGAAATACAGAGAGTATAAGGAAGGGGAGGCTCGAGTTGAGGAAAAACTTGCAGACCAATTTCAGAAGGACGAGCCCATAAGATATAAGGAAGCAAAGTGGACAGAGATAAATCTCGAAGATGAGCTAAACCCAAAGAATATCCTAGTGGGGGATGATTGGGATCCGGTACTAAAGACGGCGGCATTCAAAAAATTTACGAAGTACAAAGACGTCTTTGCCTAGACGTACAAAGATTTGAAGGGTGTACCTCTGGAGATGTGCGTACACCAAATTCCCCTGGTCTCGAGAGCCCAACCTGTGCGGAAAAGGCCGTACAGTTTGAATAAGAACTATTTAGCAAGGGTAAATACAGAGATCGAACGGATGTTGGAGGCAAACGTCATCTTTAAAGTTCAGACGAGTGAATGGGTTTCCCCCATTGTCATCCTGTTCAAAAAGGAAGCTAATCAAATCCGCATCGGTGTGGATTTCTGATGCCTCAACGCAGTCATTATCAAGGACCCATTACCCATCCCGTTTACAGACAGCATTTTGGAGGAAGTAGCGGGCCACAAGATTTATTCATTCATGGATGGGTTCTCGCGGTACAACCAGATATCCATCGCGGAGGAAGATAAATTGAAAATGACCTTCGTAGTGGAGGATGGTGTATACGCATATAATTGGATGCCCTTCGGTCTCTGCAATGCACCGGCGACCTTCCAATGAATCATCCTACACATCTTTGACAAGATGTCAGTGGGAAACTTTAAAGCATTTATGGATGACTGGTCCATCTTTAGTGGGTAGGACAAGCATGTTGCCGCTTTAGGGGGGTGCATGGAACGGTGTAAGCAAGCTCGGCTGGCACTCAACCCAAAGAAGTGTTGATTTATGGTGCAGCAAGGGAAATTGCTCTCGCACATTGTTTGCAAGGCAGGATTGAAGACGGATCCTGACAAAGTACGAGTGATTGTAGAAATGGAGGCACCTACGGATGTGACTGGGGTCAAATCCTTCCTCGGTTACATTGGGTACTACCAGTGATTCATCAAAAATTTTGCATAGATATCACACCCATTGGATAGGTTCATAAGGAAGAGGGAGCCATACGTCTGGGAGAAGGCACAAGGAGAAGTCTTTAATGAATTAAAATCAAGGTTGTTGGGAGCCCCCATTCTTCCATTTCCAAATTGGGACAAGGAATTCCACGTCCACGTGGACGGGTCCAATTATGTCATTGGGGCTACCTTGGCTCAAGGAGCGCATGGATTGGATCAACGGATATATTTCGCAAGTAGGCTACTGTTTAATGCTGAAATAATTATAGCACCAGGGAAAGGGAAGCTCTCAAAATGGTCTACTCCGTTCAAAAATTTTGACATTACCTTTTGGCCACACCATTTACTTTTTATGTGGACCACCAAGCCCTCATGTACTTAGTCAACAAACCCATTATTCAAGGGCGGGTCAGCCGATGGCTTCTGTTACTACAAGAGTTTACATTCACCATCATTGTGCGGCCAAGGCATAGCCACGTGATCGCGGATCAGCTGTCACGCATCAGGTCGGGAGAGCCATCGAAGGGAGTGAATGATGACTTTCCGGGCGCGCATCTGTTTCAGATCGCCGCACTTCCCCCATGGTATAAAAGCATAGGGGAGTGTCTGTCCACCTCCCAATTCCCAAGGGAATGCCTCCGGGAGAGCGAAGAAAGTTGGTCTTGAGGAGCAGGACTTTTCAATTGATTAATGGGTTGTTGTACAAGATGGGACCGGATCAGGTGTTGAGACGATGCGTGATGGAGGAAGTTCCAAGGGTACTCTGAGAAGCTCACATAGGACCAGCCAGAGGACACATTGGGCCGGATACGACAGCATCGAAAGTACTCTTGGCATGCTTGTCGTGGCCAACATTGTATAATGACGCCAGAGAGTGGGTGATGGGATGCGATACTTGCTAGCAAGTTGGGAAACCCCTCAAGCGCGATTTTATGTCGCTCAACCCTTCCCATGCCCAGGAGCTATTTGAAAGATGGGGGTTGGACTTCGTCGGACCTCTAAGGGCCAGTTGTGCTCGAAGGCGCCGGTATGTTGTAGTGGCGACTGAGTACCTAACGAAATGGGTGGAAGCACGTGCACTGTCGGACAACTCAACCTTGAGCACTGCAAAGTTCATTTATGAACAAATTATAACGAGGTCTGGCATCCCGATTCAGGTCACCAGTGACAGAGGTGGCCATTTTGTCAACCACGTCATCAAGTTGCTAACCACAGAATTTAAAAATTTTCACACGCTGTCAAGCCCATACTATCCTTGGGCAAACGGACAAGCCGAGGCAAACAACAAAATTTTCGTAGCAGTCATCTATAAGTCGTGCAGAGTCGAGGGTGAAGATTGGGAGGAGAAATTACCCTCGGTATTGTGGGCTTACCGCACTTCGTACAAAGCGACCACGGGGCACACCCCCTTCCAACTGATGTACGGACAGTAGGCAATCGTACCTGCAAAATTCATGGTTCCAAGTCTGCGGGTAGCTATTGACAACAGGCTGGGTGATATGGAGAGTCTGCGAGAGAGGTTCTACGCCCTAGGAAAATTGGACGAAAAAAGGGCAATGGCTTAGTGGGCAACTGAGGTAGTGCAACAACGGAGGAAACTATGGCATAATAAACACCTCCACCAAGTGAAGTTCATGCCAGGCCAGCTAGTTTTGAGGTATAATGGAAAAAATGAGATTAAGCTCGGAAAGTTCAAGGTGAAATGGTTGGGTCCCTATGAAGTCCGCGAGGTTGGAGTAAACGGAGCAATCAAACTCTCCACACTCTACGTCCGAGAGATCCACGACACAGTGAATGGGTCGAAACTGAAACTGTACCATGAACAGCGAAACGAGTCAGTCCACCCCAATCAGCCCAACAAGCAAAGCAGTACATAATTTTCAATTTAAAATAAAAATTAAATTACATTAATTTTTATTTTTTTAAAAAGAAAATCAGAGAGAAGAACCATACGGTGTCTACCGTGCGGTGGAGTCATCGAGCGGTGGTAACACTGAACGATGGTAACACCGTCGGTGGAAACACCTGCTGGTGGGACCACCATGCGTTGGTGCCTTGTGCGGCACATAAAGTTGTTGACCTCTGTGCGGAGCTAAAACTAAAAGGCCGTAGCCCGTGAAACGTGTTTCGGGGATAACAAAATCCACGCCAGCCGTAGGGGAAGAAGAAAACAAAGCGAAAAGAAGGAACGAAAGAGACCGTTCGGAGGGTAGAAGCTGCGGTAGAATTCCAGAAGCAAACCAAGCAAGCAACAAGCACAGCTAAGGCATCCGTACAACATCCAAATGCAGAAGGAAAACCAAACCAAGTGGAGGCAAGGCATTCTAATTAATTATGTATATTTTCCAAGCCCTACACCGTACGACACCTGTAGAAGGAAGCATTCGGCAACATGGAGACACGTGATGCATTGTTGTCTTGCTTCTGAGGTGGTAGTTATTCAGTTATTGGGAGGGTGCACAAAAAGGCAAAGCCATAACAGTTAGCATGGATTCAGCTAGCAAGAGACACTGGAAAGCCCAACTACAGGCAAGAAGTTCCAGCATGGACAAGAATGCAAGGGTTTTACCCTCAGGAGTAAAGATTGCAAGCCAGATAGATACAACCACAACTGGTAAGAAGAAGACACGACCTCAAAAACAACAAACCACCTACCAGACAGTAGCATTTGAAGGACTAAACGGATTGGAATGCACAAAATGGTGGCAGGAAACCCCCGAGGGTGATGAGGTGAAAAGATTCCTACGGATGGTTGGAGTGCACTGGGCTATTTAGATGCTCCTTTTTTCCATCCGTAATTTCGAAGCCACTCTGAGAGTAATGATTAATTCATTTAACAGGGTCACAAAGAAGAGCGCCTTCGAGTATCAAAAGCATGTGGTAACTGTTTCATTCACGGCTGCGGACTTTACATGAGTCTTTGGCATACCAGGACGCAATGGTAAGAAAGTCAAGACAAAGTCACAGAAAATGCCACGGGAACGCAAGGAGTTTTGGATTAAGCGAGTTTCCTACAACCTCACCCGAGCGGAGTTAGACTCCATAGTGAAGGCGACGAAGGGTAGAGGCATTCAGAAAGATTTTGTTGCGGAGGGCCCATGGCGATGTGTTCTTCATGTGATCAAAAGTAGGCTTACAGGGGCAAGTCGGGCCTCGGATATTGCTTTGGCTCAGATAGTTCATTTGAATGGATTCATGAATGAGTTGTCTACAATTGGGCATCCGTGTTAGCAGAGAGGATGTTTGAATCTCTGACCCTCAGCATCGTACGTTTTACATGCCCCAATAAGCCATTGGCCTATTTCTGGAGGCTACACTCAGACAAATCTCGGGTGATAAGTTGGAATTCAAGCCTCAGAGAAGTTGGCAACTGTGAGCCTCCTTTTATTGGTGATATTTGGATACTGGGGGGACGACCACGGGCCAGAAGAGGAGCAGGCAGGCAATTGCAGAGTCCGAGCTTGACGACATCGACAGTGGTCGGGAAGACACCTCAGAGGGTTCCAGGGATCACACACAGGAGGAAGACAATGGGATGGCCAAGGAGGCAGGGGATTTTACCACGGTGGCATTCACTCCAACACCTACGACAGTCTTGTTCGCTAGCCCTCTGTTGGAGTCATCCGCCCATCTTGCTCCCATGGTGATGGTGGGTGGAGCCTCCATTCCAGGATTCGGGCAGCTGAGACCATCTGTGGCCATGACACCCCTAGTAGCGACTCAGGTGGAGACAATACCCTCACCAGAGGTGGTAGAGGTAGTTGCAGAATTCAGGCCTATGGTGTTGGCGGGTAGGGATATGGCTGGAGGGGAGTTGGACGAGCAAGGCATAGAGGAGCTTCGAGAGGGTCAGGTTCATATGGACGTGGTTGGATCGGATGCCGTAGTCACCATAGACGGAGGGCTGCTCGAAGATCCACCACCTACAGTTGATCCCTCGTCCATTGCGGCCATGAGTTCTTGGCTAAGTAGGCGTTTCCAGATGACGCCCTTAGCCCCGGTTGGAGAGACAGCTCTATCACCTCGACGGGATAGGCCTCCAAAAATTATGTATTTGGAGGAAGAGGCCTTGCCGATGAGAGCCCCTGCAGAGGACCAGGACCAAGCTGTGGGGGAGACAACCATGCACTTGGCTGAGGCCCCAATGATGGTAGCTTTTCTTTCAGTAGAGTTGCCAAGTCGGGGGACACTCCTGACACCTCCAAAGCCTTTGAGGCAAGGAGAAGACATTGAGGCATACCTTGCATACGTGGTTACCCGAGGGCGTCAAGTGGTAGCTGCAGTAGAGGCTCGGGTCGTGGAGAGTGTGACCAAGGATTTGGAGCGTCTCCTGGCCTTTGTGCGCATGGGTTGCCTTGCAAATTTTACAGGATGTTTTGGGGCAGGGCCTTGGCCAGTTGTGGTGACTCAAGAGATGTTGCATGTATGGGTTGTCAGCACCCTAGTGGTAGAGAGCAGAGTGGAAGCTCTTGTCAGACAGCTCGAGCAGGGCTTCCGGAAAGGGTATTATGCTTTGAGGCGCTCAGAGTATGTCTCAGCAGGACATGAAGCTGCCTTGGTGAATGCACGGAGAGCTCGAGAGGAGCTGACCACCACGTTGGAGGTCGTAGAGCGAGATTTGGCTCAGTGTACCCAGGAGTTGGAGGTCGAGAAGGCCGCACAGGTGGCTGTCGAAGACAAGTTGGCTAAGGAGACAGAATCGTTTGAGCAATAGTGTGCAGAGACTAATGTTGAGAGGCATACTTTGGAGGCTAGTCTGACCCAAGCCAGGGAGGAGGTCGATGCAAAAGAGGAGCTTTTGGAGGCAGCAAAGATGGTTAAATCAGCTTTGGAGCATAGGATGCTTGCAAAGCGCGACTTGAAGGCGAGGACAGCACAGTTCTATGAGCTACGTGCTCGGTTGGGATCCCCAACGGTATAGCCAGCTTCATCCACAGCGGGGCAGCCAGCCTCTTTAGGGACGCTTCCTATGCCCCCTTCTTCTCAGTCATAAATTTTTGGCATGTCCTTGTACATTTATCAGCATTCCCCATTGTTATTTGTTCCGAACATTTTGTTTCTGTCGTCCGGAGACGACTTTCTTTTTGGGGGGGATGATGTGTCGGGAAACATGAGTAGTTAGATAGTTGACATAACCGAGGGATAGACAGCTACAAGGATGCAACAGTTCGCCTCGCACCCCCTCGATCCTTATATGTATGCACTCTCTCGATAGAAGAGATATCCTATTGTTGGCATAATATTGTACATGGTGATCAATGAAGTAATGGAATACTGAAGTTCTCTCTACATTATGTTATATGCTTTGCTTTCCTGTCTGTATGCAATAGTTCTTGTTTACCCTACGGGGCAACAAACTTCTATGAAATGCAATTGGTCAGTAAGCTCTTCATATTGTGTGCATTGTTTTCCAAATGTCAGTGTACTTCTATAATATAAGAACTTGGCTTCCTTTTAGGACCATTATTAACTATCACTGCTTTGGTCAAATATCAAACTATACTCCTAGTAACTTCAGACAAAAATGTTTTGAGATGAAGAAGCATCTAAAAACCTAATCCACAAATCTACTTGCATAAAAAGTTAAAAGTATGTATGTGAGAGCAAACATAGATATAAGAAACACTCAGAAAACAGAGAGAGCAAGGTTTTTTGACATATCAAAAATGAAATAAGAAACAAAGTGAAAGGTATGACGGTCTATTAACTAAACTTTAATTACAAGATTAAAACAATGCATCCTTCTTTATTGCTCTTTTTTATGAAATGCAGTTTATCAATAAACTTTCAAATGTCATTGTACTTTTATAACATGAGAATTTGGCTTACTTTTAGGACCATTATAAGCTATTACTACTTTGGTCAAAAATCAAACTATGTTCTTAGTAACTTCAGACAGTCATTTTGAAATGAAGAAGCATCTAAAGACCCAATCCACAAATCCACCTATGTAAAAAAGTTAAAAAGGATGCACGTGAAATAGGTAAACAAAGATATGAGTAACACTTAGGAAACAAAAAGGGAAAGGATTTTGACATATTAGAAATGAAATGAGTGAAAAAAGTGTGAGATATGACCAACTGAATGCTAGGATGTCTAGTTCACTCCTAAGGGCCCTCGGACCAGCCATGGTACAAACTAGTTCGTGGTTCTGGTTCGGTCCGCCTGTGGGTACGGACATGGTCCGGCCCACAGGAGGGTGGTTTGAACCAGGCCACGCCTAGTTCGAACCAGGCTGGAAAACATCAAACCACCAGCAAACTTGGTCCTGCGGATGGGCAAAGTCAACGGCCAAGTTGTTTTTTTTTGCAAATTTAATTATTTTTCGACATCCACTGTTAGGGTTAGAATATGTTGACGAATAGAAAAATAACTCCCAGTGCCTTTTGTTGATATTATGGCCTTTACGGCAAATATCTTACACCTTGGATAAATAATAATAAATATATAGAATATATATTTATTATTATAATTTGATATATAAATAATAATAATATTAAATATAAGGAATATTTTATATTTATTGTTTATTAATAAAATTGATTTTATATGCTTAAATGGTTTAATTTAAATTATAAATAAAGAGGGCCTAAGTCGTCCTCTTGGGTAAATATATTTATTATTTAATTATCCAAGTCGGGCTCTTAAGGAGACACTCCATTTGCATATATAAGTAAATCAATTCTTGCTGGAGAAAATATCAAAAACATAACATATGATCTGCTTCTCAAGAATCGATCATACTCAGCGATTTCCATCTGCCATTATGCATTCAACTAGTGCGAAATATATATTAGCGAATTGGATCAGACATTGATGCGAATTGCATAAGCAAATGATGATCAGATTTCTGGTGCAGATCATCCACCTAATATCGGCAATTTAGAGCAGCCATTGAAGTCTGATTTATATGCGAGATATCATACATTAAAAGGCGACTTAGTGCAGCTGTGTTGTGCAACCTATATCAGACTTCGAACATTAAATTGATGCGATTTGTCAAACATAAAGTGATCATACAAATCTGATGCAATACAAGGATATGCTAAGTAATTTAGATCAGCGATCCAATACTTGATAGTGCAACATTTTACATTATAGGAGTGCGATTTACAAAAGAGTTTTGAAGACCTATAGCAATTGGATCTGCTATTACCTCTTACTGTGATCAGCATATGATGAGAAGATAAAGGGCTGGATGGACCTGATTAAAGGAGATTGATGAGAGCCTTCATCTAGCAGATTTTGAAGTACAAATAAGGTACTATTCTTCCAAACTCCTTGCTTATTTTGTGTATTGCTTTGTTTCAAGATTAAAAGACTTCTATAGGCTGTAATTTCCTTGCATAAATCTGAAAACTTAACATGGTATCAGAGCCTAGGTAGAGCAAAGATATATTCAGATTTTAGGAGAGCAGACTAAATCTTTTAAATCTTGGAATAATGGAGAATCCAGCCCTATATTCATCCTTGTCTACCCAAACCTCACACAAGTATTCTTGCGTTATTGATAATGGAGCATCAAGGCACATCACTGGATTTAGAGATCTAGGAATTTCAGATCTAGGGATTTCAGATATTATGTCAACCGGGGTTTGGCCCGTAGATAATGTCATGATCTTGAGGTAGGGTTAATACTTGCATAGGTTAAAAAAAAATGGCTCCTATATAAATGGCCAAGGAGGCATGAGTAAAGAAGACTTCAGATCTTGCATAATTGGTAAAAGTGACAGAATTTACCTATTATATTATAAGTACCTTTTCCTTAATTGATTGGATCAAGTTACATTAAGAGGGAGCCTAACTTGGTAAATAAACCTAAGTCTCAGAGGGAGCTGATAGCGATTACTCAAATCTTGATCTAGAGGGAGTAGATCATCCCACCTTAGTGCATGGGTATGTGGTTTAAGAGGGAGTTCAATCATGGGCTCACTTAATTTTGTGTTATGAACTCCTTCCTTATGTCATGCTGATTACTTGCTATGGAAGCATACCTTGCATTGACATATTTCTGTTTTGTATGCATGGACACATACTCTACCTTAGGATATGTCTTACTTATGTATGGGATCATACACAGCTGATTAGCAGCATGCCTTGCATCAATTATACTTTTGTTATGCATGGGTGCATACATCATTGGTTAATGAATGTTGGATCATACTTACATTGGCATGTGTTGTACATGTTACATTTTACAATTGGCATATTTTATATGAATGGGAACATACATTATGATACTCAGAGATAATATTGTTGTAAGCATGGGAGCATACTTTATATGATATTCTTTATATATGCCTTGCTATTGATCATATATGTGTGTGAATACATTTCTTTATAGAGGGAACTATATTGCATCTTGCTCTATATGTGATCACATTGTACCTAGCTATATGTTGGACAAATTTGGTTACTCTTATGTGGTGAGACCTATGTGAGTACTCTTATGCTTGTGGCTAAGACTTGTCTATGGATACCGGATGAATTATGCTTTTCTTATGAGAGAACTACATTTGGATACTGGTTATTACATTTGGTTACATTTAATATGAATGTATGGAGCATACGTCATTTGTATACTTTAGCATGTATGTATGGAGCATATTTTAGTGGCTTATTGTGTATGTATGGATCATACTTTCTTTTATAGCCGAGTCTAGCTGAGACTATATTACATATGGTTCTATGTGTGAACACATTTTGATTCTTATGATCATAGTTGCTACTCTTATGTGGATAAGATTTTGTTTATGATATGATCATTGTGTTACCCTTATACTTATGTGAATTCATAAGATAAGATTTTGTTTATAAATTAATGAATATCATGGACTTGATATTCATCATATGGATCAAGGATCCATTGTTGAGCACGCAGACTTCATGGACTTGATGTCATGTATGTGTAAGTATACACGTTACTTTGACATATGTTATACCTAACGCTGTTATGGAAACCCACCCAGCTGATTGTTAGTATAACTGATTAAAGATGTTTGATGTATGGGTACATACACTATATGTTGTGAATACATGTTATTCTTCACTTTGCACATGTTATGATTTGCTTTATGGTTATTACTCATATACATGTTGCATCTGGTTCTATGGGTGAGCTACATTTGGATATATGTATGGACATATATTGGTTATGCGTAAGATATGTTCCTATACATTTATGTATTTTGGTTTTTCTTATGCTTATATGGATTCATTTTTATTCTTATAAGGGTTCATAAGATATTTGAAATGCTTATTCATTTGGTTACACTTATGCTCATGGCTAAATTATTAGAGATTTAGAGAATATCATGAATTTGATATTCTTCTCATGGATCAGGGATCCATTGTTGAGCATTTGGTGGACATCATGGACTTGATGTCTGGAGACCATTGCTCTGAGTATATGGTGAATATCATGGACTTGATATTTGTTGGACCAATACTCATGATATCATGGACTTGATATCTCGTGGATCAGGGATCCACATCTGAGTAGTTTGGTGGACATTATGGACTTGATGTCGGTAAACCATTACTCCGAGCACTTGGTGAATATCATGGAATTGATATTCGTACGACCAATGCTCTTAAACATCGTGGACTTGATGTTGTTTTGATGTCATGGACTTGACATATCTTGAGTCTTGATGACTCGTGGACTTAGTATCCACAAATTGTTTGGTATACATCATGGACTTGATGATACCATGAATATCATGGACTTGATATTCTATTGGTTGAGTCAAGGTGACTCTTGAATCTAGTTATCCACAAATCGATTGATACACATCATGGACTTGATGTTACTTTGAATATCATAGATATTCTTGGATTTGAAAATAATCCACACTATGGAACCTGGTGCTTGATGTTTATATCATGGACTTGATATTTTGTGGATCTGATCAATCCACACTTGGTTGATAACATCATAGAGAAGTCACTCATGGGAATGAAGACACAACTCATCATATTGGTAGATAGGATTATACCTTCTTAATCATCTATGATACTACTGAATAAGATATTCAGCATGTTTATGATTTTGCTACTTCTATCACAGGGTGATAGATTGAAAAGGGTATGTCCTACTATAGATGGAATTGGATAGAAACATCATGGTTTTGATGTTTGAGTCAAGATGACTTGAGTTTGGAAAGTATCATGGACATGATGCTACCTTGAATATCATGGATTTGATATTCAAAAGAGTTAAGGTAACTCATGGATCTAGGAAATCCACAAATTAATTGAAAACATCATGAATTTGATATCATGGTCTTGATATCACTTATGGTTGGTAAACATCATGGACTTGATGTTATCATGAATATCATGGACTTGATATTCTTGGGTCGTGGAGACTAGTGGATCTAGCAAATCCACATTTGGATGGTAAGCATCATATGACTTGATGTTACCATAGGCAATGATTCTCATACGGATATGAGATGTATGGTTGAGAACTGATAAAGAACATATGTGTTCTCATCTTATCTAGTAGATAGAGATCTACTATCATAGATATAGGATCTATGATTGGTTATGTTTTGTGATGAAGAATCCACGAGTGGATCTTTGCCTCAAAGTCCAAGAGGGAGTGTTGATATTATGGCCTTTACAGCAAATATCTTACACCTTGGATAAATAATAATAAATATATAGAATATATATTTATTATTATAATTTGATATATAAATAATAATATTAAATATAAGGAATATTTTATATTTATTGCTTATTAATAAAATCGATTTTACATGCTTAAATGGTTTAATTTAAATAATAAATAAAGAGGGTCCAAGTCGTCCTCTTGGGTAAATATATTTATTATTTAATTATCCAAATCGGCCTCTTAAGGAGACACTCCATTTGCATATATAAGTAAATCGATTCTTGCTGGAGAAAATATCAAAAACATAACATATGATCTCCCTCTCAAGAATCGATCATACTCAGCGATTTCCATCTGCCATTATGCATTCAACTAGTGCAAAATATATATTAGCGAATTGGATCAGACATTGATGCGAATTGCATAAGCAAATGATGATCAGATTTCTGGTGCAGATCATCCACCTAATATCGGCGATTGAGAGCAGCCATTGAAGTCTGATTTATATGCGAGATATCATACATTAAAAGGCGACTTAGTGCAGCTGTGTTGTGCAACCTATATCAGACTTCGAACATTAAATTGATGCGATTTTTCAAACATAAAATGGTCATACAAATCTGATGCAATACAAGGATATGCTAAGTAATTTGGATCAGCGATCCAATACTTGATAGTGCAATATTTTACATTATAGGAGTGCGATTTACAAAAGAGTTTTGAAGACCTATAGCAATTGGATCTGCTATTACCTCTTACTGTGATCAGCATATGATGAGAAGATAAAGGGCTGGATGGACCTGATTAAAGGAGATTGATGAGAGCCTTCATCTAGCAGATTTTGAAGTACAAATCGGGTGCTATTCTTCCATACTCCTTGCTTGTTTTGTGTATTGTTTGTTTCAAGATTAAAAGACTTCTATAGGCTGTAATTTCCTTGCATAAATCTGAAAACTTAACACCTTTGTACAATAAGAAAAGTCTTTTTTGGCTATGCAGGGCGCTGCCCCTCGACCTCGCCTTGTATCGCGACAGGGCGCAAGGGGCGCTACCCCAAAACTCTCATTGAAAAATCTGAAGAGAAATTGTGGCGATAAAAGTGGGCAAAAATTAACCTCCGAGTCTGATTAGGCTCCATATAACATCCACAACCCTAAAAAGTGGATTCTAAAGGCTTATGTTGGCTTCCACTTCTCAGCTTGCACTTGATGAATTTGAAGATTTTGACACCAATAATGTTATTTGTGCAGGTGATCTCATCGGCCTTAGCTCTATTTGTGAGTCAATTGATGCCAATGTAGAAGAAGAAGATGATGATGATAAAAAAGAAGAATATTAATAAAATTTTCATCCACTAGTTGAACTTCAAACAATGATACTTGAACTTGATGTTACGATTTATCACTTGACATTTTAATGTTTTGAATCTTTGCTGTTGAACTTGAGTATATGTCAATATGATGCTATGATGGTATGATCATGATTCATGGTGATCTGATGCTATGATTACAAGTTTATGGTGTTTAAATGTTTTTATGATACTATGTGACATTCTAATATTAGCTCATGCTTCTAGGCTTCATATATATATATATATATATATATATATATATATATATATATATATATATAATTTTTACATGCTTTTGTACTAACGAACCCAAACCCTTTTTCAAAATTTTGCCATACCGGCAAACCGGTTCTTCGAACCCGAACTTGAACCCGAACCTGAACCGGCATCCTAGACTGAATGTTAAAACAACCTTTAATTACAAGGCTAATTAAATGTACCCTCCCTTATTACTCACTTTTACGAAATTAAGTTGGTCAGTAAACTTTTCATACTGTGTATTTTATCAAATGCCAGTGTACTTTTAAAATATGAGAGCTTTGCTCACTTTAAGGACCATTATATTCAATTTTCTAGTTGCATTCACAGAAAATGAAAAATAGAGCAATAATCTCTTGTCAATGTGTCAAACTTGCCTCGACCACTTGCAGGGATCCCTGGTGCTGACCCTTTTTTTCGACCTTCCTTTGGATTTGAACGTGCAATGCTAATCTTATTCCCAAACAACTTTTGTTTGTTCTTTGCCACAGCTGCAGAAAGATAATCTTCATTATCAAAGTCAATATATGCAAAGCCCTGCCAAACAAAATGCAAATCAAGATAAGAATTAATATGTAAAAGAATATGCTCTGGAACTCTGTTAACAAAATAGAAAACATATATCAATAAATTTGCAAGAATGTCTGTAAATGAATCAAACAAACCTTAGAAATTCCAGAAGTCCGATTCCTCACTAGGCGGATGGCCTTTACTCCTCCGGGCTCACTGAAGAATTGTCTTATGTGTTCTTCATTTGCCTGGAATAGATAAGTTCCATTATACCATAAGTTTGGAAATATGCAGGAACCATTCTCAAACAAAGGTTGTAACATGCTCACCTCCACTGCCAGGTTAGAGACATATGCTGTGCACTCATCCAGATACACTGCTTGCTTCAAAGGACTCAAGTTAGCCTCCTCTATCTCTTTATCTAATCCTCTAGATACTGGTTTTCCAGATACAAAATCACCTTCCAAATTATCAATGGTTTTTGATTGAACATCTTCTCTATCAGAAGCCTCTGATTGAAGAATTCCTTCAGCTGAAAGTTTCTGTCGTTTGGATTCTACATTTTCTTCATGATGCCCAGAAGTAATTTTTCTTTTATTTGATGTGAGAAATCTATTTGATTGCTTGATTGAATTCCTTTGTGGGCCCTCTTTATATGTTGCAGATTTATGAAGAATGTCCTTTTGATCACTTGAACCAGATCCCACAATTCCTTGAGACTTGCCTTCTTGCAGATGTTGGAACAATCTTAATTCCTCCAAACGAGGGGTCACCTGCAATAACCAAATGAAAACAACATGAACAAGACCTCAACTGTTTATTTCATATTGTTAAGAGGATAAAGTTCACATTCTTTGTAATCCAGCTAACCAATTTAACTACAGTACATTCAAAACACCTAACAAAATCTTGATTCCAGAGATTTCAAACACATTGTAATTCAATAAAAGCAAAGGTCAATTAACATGAACTCGACAACAAGAAAATTCAAAGATATTTTTGGGCCAATCATTTTGCATTTGCTAATTAAACTGCATAGCTGTGGAAAAGTAAATGATAAGACTGTGCTTAACGACTAGCTACAATCTTGACAGTGGTTATGTGTTAATCCCTAGAGGCTTCATCTTCATTAACTTAATTCTCATATGTCACAATCCATATTCTAATGAATCTTCAAACTGTACCAGATCACAGGAACATTTCTGATATTTACAACAACTACTAAGTATTATGCTCCTGTATAAGCAGGTTGAATGATTAGAATTCATGGCACAAATGTGATAGAGAAGATCAATGATCCAAGCATATTCATGTTTGATATGCACCATTCCCAAGAAACTTTGCACCTCTTGCAGTCAAATTCACAATTTCCAGCTAACCCTTTGCAACTTATACAAGAAATTTCGATTACAGCTTTGGAGATGGCAAAATTTGCACCTCTTGTGAGTCACATGTCAACTTGTTGAACTCCACATGCACAATATGACAAGGCCACAACATCAACCAAGCATCAATTGATCTTCGAAAATAAGTATTGAACTGGTGAAGGTGAAATATTTCAAATACAAATGGGCATTGCAAGTGTTCCGCCTTATAAGAGAATACAGACTATAGAACTTTCAATTTCTCAATTTGTAATAGGGATGATGATAAATGTTGCATACAAATACAAACTTCATCTTCTGTAATCACATTCTCAATTGCCAGATTATCAGTTTGGTGTTTAAGCCCAGACTTGTAGGCATATACAAAATATCAGTTTTATTTGCCATGCCTTGTCTTCTTTACATGTATAACGATGCTACTGGATTTGATCATTTATTTCCATTAGACATTAGCACATTTTACTGATCAATTAAGTAAATTTCTCTCTTCATTAATTTCTGGATTGTCCTTCATATAAAATTTTTGCCCCAGCATGTATCATTGGTATCAGAGTAGCGATATTTCTTCATTTGGCCCTACTCATGTATGTTTAATTGTCCATGCCTCATGGTATCCAATTCTGTTTGAACCTCTAGATGGAGAACAATACAAGACCAAGATGTCCAATAACACAAAGTAACTCTCTTTAGCATAACTTAAAATGCACATTCAAGAGGCTTCGGAAGAATAGAAAAATAGTTGGCTCAGAGCTCAAAGGCAAAGGGGAGAAGGCCTCAACCTATCAACTCTATGCCACCGCCTTATTATCGATGATTTGCATAGTGTGATAAGGGGTATAAAACCAATTGTCTAACCCTTTCCCATAAGTAATTTTTCTCACAATGTTGTATCCTCATACTTCAGCTAGGTGAAAAACAATTGTCCAACCCTTTGTATCAAAGAAGTTTCCTCACAATGTTGTAGACGCATGCTTTAGCTAGGCCCCACATGAATATTGGCAAAAGTACTTCTTTTTAACAACAAAATATATTCAAGATTAAAACCAGTCTCAACATTTTATTGTTCCAATTAAAAATTGATGCTAAGCATTAGGTGAATGACTTTCACAATTGAAGGCATACCACACTATCAATAAGTTTAACGATGCTGAAAAGATTGCCTTCACAACATTTAAGATGTTGAAGTCAGTGCTCTATTGATGGAAATCTTTCAGTTCAAAGAGAGTGAAGGAAGAAGAATGTCACTGCATGATACTTTGCAAAGTGTCTAGACCTTGTAGTGAAAGAACTCTCAGCCTTGGTCAGTTGGATGGTTTCAGTAGATAAGAGAGCTCAAATGATGTTGTGTAATCTTACCCATTCAAGCTACCTTTGATATATCACCCACTTGAAAACTGTAATATCTCACTACTTGAAATTTGCAAAGTTTTCATAAAACTCCAAACACATATGGCTGAGAAGCAACCTACAGAACTAAACCCCCACGCCAGTACATCAAGGTCAACAATTATTTCTATCCAATTACGAAGTCCCCTCTCAAAAGCATCTCATTGGTACTACAAAGTAATACGAATGGTTTGGTTCTCCTATCCATAAGTTTCAACTTATCATGGTTTGTCTAGAGATGAGGCAAAATACTGTGAAGACACCTACTCTTACAGCTCCATCCATCCAATTTGCAATCTTACCAACAAAAGCTTGACATTTTCCTATAGTATTATAGAAATCTTTAAAGATCTATGAAGACGTTACAAACCATGAATCCAAAATCATGAAATAAATCTCCTCTCATGATCTCTGCTACCAAACAATCCTTTATACAGCATAGCAATTTGGGTAATCATGGGATTCATACGAAAAATTAAGGTCCATTAACCACCGTAAAATTCTTATACTTGTCATCTAAGTTACCAGATTCCTCTGCTGAGGCCCGGAGCCTGGTTCTGGAACTTCCCGGATCCGGATTCCTCCCGGATTTCAGCAGGGTTCCGGAATGGAATCCGGATTCCTTGTGGATTCCTCAAATCTCTTGATAGTTCGAACAAATCATACTTTTCTATCTATGACTTGTTTAAGAAATTTTGCAGATCTCTTGATAGTTCAATCAAATCATACAAGCTTAATCAGCATTTTTGTATACACTTCCACAACACCAAGCACATAAGGACTCAAAAATGCAATTTTCTCTACATCTATGCTTACAATGCCTGATATTAATCAACCCCTGGAAATTGAAGACAATGCATCTAATTTTGCCACTTTGAGATATACTCACTTAAAATTGACATATTGTTGCAGACAATCCAAAAGCATCCACTAACACATTGCAAACATATTCTACCAATGAAAAGCAGACTTGCTAATATTCAGGCCATGAAAAAATGACAACACCATCTCCTAGATTTGGATAGTCTTTCACTGAGATTGTAAGACTTTTTGAATTCTTCATACACAGTGAATTCGAGAATGGAAGGGAAATGAAGAGGATGACATGTATGCAACAGTTCTATCTTGCTAATATTCAGGCCATGAAAAAATGACACCACCATCTCCTAGATTTGGATAGTCTTTCACTGAGATTTTAAGACTTTTTGAATTCTTCATACACAAAGTGAATTTGAGAATGGAAGGGAAATGAAGAGGATGGCATATATGCAACAGTTCTATCTAGTAATCAAGCACAAGAAAAAATATAACAAAGCAACTGATTGCTTGAGCTGACTTTCAGTCAACCCACTCCTTAGTGTGCTCGATACTAGTGGACAGAACACCCATAATACTGTCATAATTTGCACCTAGCTACAATCATTTCTCAAGGGCAATGAGTTGAATACTTTTTATTTGCAAGACAATATTATCTACAAGCTTGACCACATATGTGTTCCTTGTTGATATGTCACAACAAGATCAACTACAGCACAGACTACTCCAAATCAGCTTATCATATTTTAGTCACCAAAGCATTGTCACACTTCAAAAAGACTTCTGTGCACTGTACAAGGGAAAGACATTGAGGCTAACATTAAATCTTGTAAGTCGTAAAATATATTGTGTGTTCTTTTCATGTTAAGTTAAACTCGGGTTAGTTTCTCACTTATCTTTAATATTTAGGACTTGTGCACTTTGAATAAGGATGTGCACCTAACAATTAAAATGGCAATCTAATGTCCATTGTCTTCGGTAGGTATGTACCATGAGTTGGCACCTACATACCCACCCTTACAAACTGTGCATGTGCACCTACCATTTAGAATGGTAAATAGGTGCATACTGCAAGATGGCATCTACACACCCACCATCAGATGGAAACTCCACAGCCACCTTTCAGAAAATATATATCCAATGCAGTTTCCATCATGAATTCCTAACAAGATGCTACCATTTGTAATAAACTGTAACAGCAACAAATAATATTTAAAAGCCTTTTTGTGGTTCTTGTAAAATTTTCAGTGTGATATAGTTAAGTTGGCAAGTTAATATTATGGTGATTTTTGTGTATCCAAAAGGCCCTAGGGTGAAATCTCTTGTTGAAGTCAACAATGTATCGCACCTGCATGGTTTAACTAAGCTCCATCACTCTTGTTCAATTATTTGTCGAAATCATATTTCTGGCTGTTTTTAGATCAATTATTCTAGTGTTGCCTTGGCAGAAATTAAGATCCACCATTGCATTAGTAACTATTAAGTTAGAGGGTACCCTTTGCTTTCTCACACCAGTAGTCTATTAGTTCCGCAGGAATGAACTTCAAGCAGAAATTCAAACACCAGAAATATGCATAGTTAAGTATGTGCTATGTGCAACATATGCTTAGAGCATATTAGATAAGTAAATGAAACTGATATTTTAAAAATATAAGTTCAGAAAATGAAAAATTAAGAACACCTAATTCCACAAATTACCTTCATTAAAGCTCGATCAAGATCTGCCAATGAGCCATACTCTCGTTCAAATTGTAGCCAAGCTTCACAAATTGCCTGTCAAAATAGCTCCATCCTTTAGTAACTCAACAAAACAAGATTAACCATTTTTTAATTTCATTAAAAAAATATGCACAAGATTCAAACTTAATGTGATGTATGCATCCACAGCATCATCCCATTGTTCAAGCACCATTAAATCACAACATTCATGGCGTAAAGGCTCGTGAGACATTAAAAAATTGAAACAGATTCCAAATATAATAATTTTTCTAGTATAATCAAGTTTCAAAGAGAAGTTGTTACCAATCACGATCATTGATTCTTACCTTGACATTAATTCATCAATAAAATTCTAATCTATGTCCAATCACCTTATGGAGGCAATTGTGATGTTAGAAAGGTAAAGAGAATGGGATACTTATTACAAATAATAAGCACAATGGGATATTAGTTTGTCCATATAATTTAGGATTTTGGATTGCCAAGACAGTCTCTTGCATTCTAGTCATGAAATTCAATAATTTCAGTACTGAAGTTTCTAATAGGAGAGTGATGCTGATAACTAATAAATCTCATATGATGAGTTTGCCTGCTTCAAAGCTGTGGACTGCTTGAAACTTCTACACAAGCATGTACAGTGTTGATGTTTGTTATGACACCGATCGGGTGTCATTTGTTATGCATCGGTCACCTTGTTTACTTTGATAAAGACACCGATCAGTTGCATT
>MU225664.1:1743423-1773447 GCA_018584345.1 Thuja plicata | reverse complement strand
GTCTAATTTATCCAGTCAGCATAATATTAAGATTAATATATTTATATATATATCTGTTATTATATATATATATATATATATATATATATATATATATATATTTTGAGGTTATATATATTATATATATTAAGATTATATAAGAAAATTTAAAGGACATAAATCTGATCCAAAACTTAACATACAGTTTTATATTTATGAGCATGATTATGCACAACAAGTTAGACCATTTATTTCATCTTTCCTTACAGCCCTCAGTATTTGTCGAGGTTAGACATGTAATTTTCTTACATATATTTCCAAGGACATCATCCTTATCATGATTATTCTGCAATCAACATACAATATTTTTGTTTAACAACTATTATCCAATTACATTCCCATGAAGTGGAGATAACATTTTTCATGTGATTGTATGGGAACCAGGAACCAGGAACCACAGGAATGAAAATACTTTGAGTTTCATCATTTTGTTTACCAAGATGTCAAAAATAGGGTTTCCGTTTGTAGGATTGTGGACAATTGCAAGTGGTAATGTTTCCAATTAAGATGAGTAACAGCCCCAATCATCAATCTAACTAACTCCAAATTGACATCCTTAGATCCCCATGTTACATGTTTTAAGCTCAAAAATCAGACTTTTGACCTAAAAAGGGACCCAGTTTGCATTTGACCAACAAAGATGAGATGCATCAAAATACGATTGGCCATGACCCAATAAGAGGCATTGGATGACACATAATGAGTAGGTGGCCATCTAACAATATATTTGAAACGTCAAAAAGAGCACTTAAAGAACAAGGTCAAGGGGAAGCAGCTCATGTCCTTCCAAACGCCTAAAAGAAATAAAAAAGAGACATGAAACAATAACAAGAATGTTTCTACAGATCTTATTAAAATGACATGCAATAGCATGATTGCCTCAAAGCTACATGCAGACATTTTCTGTTTCAGCAAAAGAGCAAATCAGATTGTAAGTTAGGTGAAGTCATCTTTCTTACACCACATTCAAACTAAGAACTTTCCCAAAAGTTGAACTGTAAGGTGGCATCCGTCAGATTGGTGTCAATTAATATAATACTCAAGTTACTGTTCTTATCATCATAAAAGCAGGAAGAATTTTGTAATCATATCAGCAGTCTTACATCTAGTTTATGTTTGGGAAACGAATTAAATTTCTGGTTTTATTTCCCTGCTCTTAGCATTTGTTAGCAATTACTATTTTTTTAATTTTCTCCCATTGGGCCTATTCATAAGCCATGGTAGGTTCGTATAGATGTTGATAGGCCAAAAAATACAAGGGAGAACGATAGTAAGATTCTCAAGGAGGATATGTTGTTGGAGAACTATACATTTTTAATACTCAAACTTAAGCATCCTCCAGTTGGTAGTACCCTAGTTTATTTATTAACACATTCATTACCTCCAAATATATTGGTTACGTGAGGCATATTGAACCAGTTGTATTTACTTTTATATTTAATTCATTACCCATGAGTAGGGATGCATGTTCAAGAATATTTTAACTGTAAATGCTTTGCATTGCATGGTATTATAATAATAGTTTTTCCCGCCATGCTTAGCGCAACTACATCTCAAGAATTGTAAGGGAATCTGTTGAAGTTGATCAGATTTATAAGTAGATATATATAAAGGTCTCTTTTAATGATCTTGTTTCACAATCAAGCTTTGCTAACTTATGAATTTTGCAGGTTGCTGTAAGTGTAAGAAGAGTATAATGTGGATTCACCAAGTATCGCTGAATATATGTGATGGTAGATCGATGTCTTAAGGCTTGCACTTGTCGATTTCTGTAGTTGTCTTCATTGATCACAATCAGCAACTAAATATATGAGAGAAATGGTGTATGTTTGTGGAGAGACATGTCTCTCCACAAGTATATACCATCGCACCCCTTCATCATAATTATCGATTACCTTAATCGATATTCTTATGCACTGATTCTTATATGATAACACATATTAGTTAATATATAACTGATTTAACATAATCGGGATTGTTAATAATGAGATCGGTGAAAGCAAGTTATAATCGATATATGATTATCGATTTACGAGCATGATTATCGTATAAACGATATGTATATCGTTTCTCATAAACGATGAAGATCATAATATAATTCTTACTCAAAACAATGATATCGAGCATGATTAATTTGGATAGTATTATCGATCATTCATAGATCAATTAATATGGAGCTAATGGAATTTTCTTTTGATCAATTTGATCAAATGTTTATTATATCAGCAATATGATTAGAAAGTCTATATTCACAATTTGTGTATGTGTGTGTGTGTGTGTATATATATATATGTACAAGATTAATTTCTAGTCATAATGTTGATGTAATTAATATCTCATTTATCTGACCGAAGCTACCATCTTTAACACTCCCTCTTAGCTAGGGAGGATAAAACTATCGAAGAGGACATCACAATAAATCCATTAATTTTGAAAGCAAGTAAAGATATCACCTCACCATGATATTAGGAGATATGGTATAACAAAGAATATCAAGTCACATGATATTCACCATAACTTACAAATATCCATATTATAGTATGTGCACTGGCATCACGTCACATGATGCCTACCATACAGATATCAAATCATGACATATCCACGGATATTAATTCACATAATATCCACCATGATTATCTCTTGAAAAGTCATTATGGTTTATTTAATGATATCAAGTCTCATGATATCTACCATAATGTCTAAGAGATATTAACTATCATGACATGTCCACGAATACCAAGTCACATGATATCCATCATGATAGTGAAATTGATCATTGTAAAGTCGTCACCTTTCAATATTAATCAAATACAAGTGTTCATTATTGAAAAGTCGTCACCTTTCAACAATGTCCACAGGGGGGCCATGAAGTCATGGAGTCACACACATGACGATAAAAGAGTTTACACATTAAACATCTTTAAATATTAGTACAAATAAAGAATAATTGAGACTCAATCTCAAATTTAATTTAAATTTTCAACCATACCAAGTTTATCTCGAAAGTGTTCAACCTTTATCCTGGAGAGTGGCATGGTGAGAATGTCTGATGTCTGATCACTTGTACTAATATACTCCAACTGGATCACATTCATTTCAACCATGTCTCTAACATAGTGATTCCTTTTGAGACTCAATCTCAAATTTAATTTAAATTTTCAACCATACCAAGTTCATCTCGAAAGTGTTCAACCTTTATCTTGGAGAGTGGCTTGGTGAGAATGTTTGTTGTCTGATCACTTAACTAATATACTCCAACTGGATCACATTCATTTCAACCATGTCTCTAACATAGTGATAAGGAATCTCAATGTGTTTTGATCTATCATGAAACACTGGATTCACTGAAAGCTTGATGCAACTCTGGTTGTCACAATGGATGACAGTAGGATTCAAGGGCTGACCAAATTGTCCTACAAGCAATTTCCTAAGCCATATTGCTTCTCTTGCTCCCATGGAGGCTGCATTGTACTCAACTTCTATAGAGCTCTTAGCAACTAAGGATTGTATCTTGTTGATCCATGACATCATTGCTAATCCTAAACTGAAGCATCATCCTGGTTTACTCTTTCTATAGACCACACTTCTAGCCCAATTTGAGTCAGTGTACCCATGTAGATCTAGGTCTACATGTTTGTATTTGAAACCATATCCAATAGTGCCTCGAAGATATCTCAGAATATGTTTTGCAAATACAAATGAACACAAGTGCTCATCACGGAATCACTCAACGTGATGTCGCCATCTCATCATGGCTTTCACCATGGCTACTCCCAGAGGGTGAATAAACACAAGTGTTAAGTCATAGAGTCTCTCACATGACATCCACCATAGCTACTCCCAGAGGGTGGATCCACCATGGCTACTCCCAGAGGGTGGAACAAGGGCTTTCACCTCAAACTTCTCCCTCACAGAGAGAATGCATTAACACCTCAAACTTCTCCCTTAGAGAAGAATTCATTAAAGTACATCTCAAGAAATCACTGATGGTGAGACTCCCTCTCAGCAAGGGCTTCATTCTCCACAAATCTAGACTTGTCTAAAAAATGCACAAACTTTACTCTAGCAAGCGGCTTGGTGAGAATATCGGCAATCTGATCATCGGTGCTAATGTATCTCAACTGGATAACATTCCTTTGCACCATATCTCTAATATACTTATATTTGATCTTCACATGCTTTGACCTGTCATGAAATACAAGGTTGGAGTCTGCATCACACTTGGGGAATCCCACGCTCACCAAGTATCCATCTATCAGGAATATCAAGACCTAAGTGTCAGCATAAAGGCCTTTCAACCTACACACATAGAACTCCATCCCATAAATCATAGTCCTCTGACTACTACAATTTCCTGATCACTAGAGATACCATCTCGACGTGGTCTACTCCCTCTAAACCAATATGATCAAGATCCTTGGATGACAATTGAAGTGAATCCTCTAACTGCTCCTTCGAACACGAAAGACAACAATTAAGAAGGGTTGTTAAACCTGTAGGGTACACAATCGCCAAATCTCCAACAAGGTTTGTGATTCCCAAAAACCTTGTTATACAGTTCATTACATATGCATTCTTTTGAAACTCTGGCAATTTAAGTGCATTAAACAAATTAGTCATAAGAGGCTGCACAAATTGATTGATGTCTGCTAAAGTATAATGTAACTGATTGCCTTCCTTAATGATCAACATTTTCTCAATGCAATTACCAGCATAAGAATGGACGACGTTGAAATCAGATAAAAGGAATCTCATTAAATTGGGAATCACACTCAGAGCAATGGCCTTGGGAATTTGGTAGTGGAATGTTGTGATAAACTTCAACGCATCAACCTTCAAAGCATCAAACTTCACATCCTCGGTTTGCAAATTGGGCATTATCATAGACATGACAAATTGCTCAAAATTGACCAAATTAGTACTTATTGATGCTTCGACAGCCTGTTTAGTTGACAGAGAAACCATCAAGTATATAGCACAGTTCTTCTCCTTCCAATTTACAAGCACTCTTCTCTTGATGCTACTGTACTTATCAACCCTTTGCAACTTATCAGACTTATAAACTCTTCCGTTTGTAACACCACACTAATACAAGAGTCGACCAGATTGTGGAATCGTGTACTCCCATGTTCTAAAATAAACCCATTCTTCCACTTCTTTCTCATACATGGAAGCTAAATTGTTTCTGTCTTTCTTTTCAGCCAAAACGATACCCAAGAGAACACAGACGTGTTGAGTGATGAGTGTTATGCAAAACCTAGCTACATTAGGCTCGAAACTCGTACTGTGCAGTGACCAACATCTGAAATGGTTCAATGATGAGTGTTTTGTAGATCCACAATAGCTGGAAATGGACTTCTGCCTAAATTAAAACTACAGAGATATACACCTGTAATTTGTCCATACGAATATTTTATTAAACTTAGGAAATTCATTAATATTTCTCCTTCCCCTAACACCCAAGCTAAAATAGTACTATTCATCCATTCATGGCAACCATAGTCCCGTAGGTAACATGCCAAACTCTGACGAACTACATAGCTACCACAATTCACCCCAAATATAGCTTTATGAAAATATGCTCGATGAAATATCTTTTATGTGCCCCACACAAACATATCGTTAATCCTCAACATCAATGTTTAAATAAAATATTAATCCTTCAGTACATCTCTGAATGTTGAGGAAATGCCTTCTTCCTTCACGGGGTAACTTCTCCAGCCAATAGAAACACAACTTAAATATTTCGCCCAAACTATATATAAATTCCCAAAGTATCAATCGAATATCAACTGCTATACTTTGTTGTCGTTCAGAAGCTTCACGCCAATAAAGCTACCGCTTATTATGAAATATTTGACTCAAACCATAATCTTTCTGAATCGATTATTACAAGGCAATACTCAATAATGAGCCAACCATTAATATTATTGTAGCTAAAATGCCCAGATTTTAACGGCACCCAAATTTCCTCTCTTCAATCGACTATTCCTTAGAAGTCTAGTCACACCCAAACATATAGTCCCACGATTTATGAGGACAAGAAAAAAACGGTCTTTGTTTGCTCACGGTGAAGACATCAACAAAAATTTAATTGTCGAACTTTACAGATTTTGACGACAAACATTACAGTTGTTGAAACCTTCGATAAAAATATTTTCCATAGCTTGTAAATGTATCATACATATATCATCTATACTTCTTAATGCAATTCTTGTACCCGGCCAAAGAGCTCAATAAGGGTGTGAGATATGAAGACTAGCACAGCCCTCCTCAGCATCGATTCACAAACTTGGAGAAGATGAAACAGATAGGCACGCGAATGTTTATCGGCCATGACTATGACTCTGCTATTTCCTCACGACAGAATGAACTCAACCTTCGAATGTCTCCAATTACTAGCAGCTCACGGCTCAATCTTTAGACCCATAGGTTCGCCCTTGAGCAAAGCCGCTTACTCTGGGAATTCTCAGCTTCGGTGGATTAGCAATTCTATTGATCCAAACTTAATTCTATCTCCATATTATTTATCCATACTTAGCAATTTCCCAACTCGACCCTATCGAGCTCCTCAGGTGGTCACATCTTACACGGTGACCGCATGCCTTTATACAGCATACACTGTGGACCAACCCCAAGTTTGTGCCTCTGTTGTTATCGCCGAGTTGCAATCCAAGCTCAAACCTGGCTCTAATACAAAATTAGAGGCCCCTTCAAGACGATCTTCAAATATGATTCCGCTTGCCATTATGAAGAAAGGAATGTGAATTTTCTAGGAGCCAATTGATAGTCTAGATAATCTACTATCTCAAATCTAATCGGATCTTCCTTAGCCTCGCTCAGATACCATGTTAAAGTTGATCAGATTTATAAGTAGATATATATAAAGGTCTCTTTTAATTTTCTTGTTTAACAATTAAGCTTTGCTAAGTGTAAGAAGAGTATAATGTGGATTCACCAAGTATCACTGAATATATCTGATGGTAGATCGATGTCTTAAGGCTTGCACTTGTTGATTTTTGTACGTGTCTTCATCGATCACAATCAGAAACTATATATGAGAGAAACGGTGCATGTTTGTGGAGAGACATGTCTCCACACGTGTGGAGACATGCCTCTCCACAAGCATATACCATCGCACCCCTTCATCATAACTATCGATTACCTTAATTGATATTCTTATGCACCAATTCTTATAAGATAACACATTAGTTAATATACAACCGATTTAACATAATCGGTATTGTTAATAATGAGATCGGTGAAAGCAAGTTATAATCGATACATGATTATAAATTTATGAGCATGATTATCGTATAAACGATATGTATATCGTTTCTCGTAAACGATAAAGATCAGAACATAATTGTTACTCAAACAATGATATCGAGCATGATTAATTTGGATAGTATTATCAATCATTCATAGATCGATTAATGTGGAGCTAATGGAATTTTGTTTTGATCAATTTGATCAAATGTTTATTATATCAGCAATATGATTAGAAATTCTATATTCACAATTTGTGTGTGTATATATATCAATATAGATATATATATACAAGATTAATTTCTAGTCATAATGTCGATGTAATTAACATCTCATTTATCTGACCGAAGCTACCATCTTTAACAGAATTCACCTATAGATGGAACAAGACAACCTGTGTACAAAAATTATTAGGCTTCCTGGTGGCACTGTGGGCTTGTGAAAGACATGAAACTAATTCTGATCATGTATAGGTAAAATACATATCAAGATTCATAAAAAGGTTTGTCTAACTACTAATGCACAGATGGAAGGGCATGCCCTACATCTATTGGTTCATAAACAATTAGATGTCCTGAGAACATTGTCTTATCGTTTGACAGCTCTGAGGGAAAAATTTGTCTTTAAAAGGGTTATGAAGCTATTTATGAGTCACCTCTAGACAATGGGATGATGACAAACCCAAATGATGCCAACCATTGGAAATGAGACTCCTTTAGAAGGTTGTTTATTGGTCAAAACTCTTTACCTGCCAAAATAGTACAGCAGGCATATACTAGCTGATTGGTTGCATGTGTCCAGATCTGCATTTGAGATTGCTTACATACACTAGCCCCATGTACAACTAGCTCTTTCCGTATTCTGTGTTCCAGGTTATAAAGGTGGATTCTACAGCAAATTATTATATCAAATCTGAGTTATTGGACTTTTTATTTTCAAAACCAAATAATACAAAATTTAAAATGCGAAAATTTATTATACAGTAGAGTTGACTGTAGAGACAAATTTCTAGGATACATGACTATTGAAAAACACCTTGCTTGACATGTAGCAGAGAATGGCTGACTTAAATATCACCACAAAGCAATGGAAGAGACCTATCTGCAGTAGATCCCAATCCCAACAAGATTGAGCAGCTTGCGCATGCTCCTCAAAAGAACAGACCACATATTTGAAACCCAGATATGGCTGCCATGAAAGGTCAGTATGTGAGTATGATGGAATTCTCTGAATCATAACTGAAAGGGGGCTGCATGGTTGAAATGTATTGATCATATATGTGCCAGAGTTGCATGAGAAGTTAAGAATTTCTACATTAAATATTCCATAATGGATGATAAGGAGTTGGTCACTATCAATTCATGCACATATCAAGGTTAGGTATAGATACCGAGAAACAAATATGTTCTCATTCATAAGTAATTCCATTTTCTTACTGCAATCCTCAAATTTGAAACAACCGGTGATAAGGTTAACTTTCTCCAAATTTAAATTCCCATGTCAAAAAGAAGAGTTACAAAACAAAGTTTTATTAGCATATTGCATCCCTTTGCTTGATACTAAGCATTAGAATGATAGATGCAGATAAAGGCCAAATAGCAAAATGAATGATCACGATTGTGGAAACATTTTAGGTTTGAGGATGTATTTGCTTATCCTAATTGTTGACTTAGTAAAAAACTGAGTCAAGTTGATTGATGGCTTCAAAATTGTACAACAATTAAAAAATTCATGAAGCAACAACAAAAAAAATTAGCGAATAAGTCATTTTGTGAATCATCTTCTTTAGTTATCCAGTTGCTGAAAATCATCTTCTCTTGGTTACCACCATTAAATCTCAAATTGAATTTTTAAGTCCCAAAATTAAGATTTCTGTTTTTTACTATGATACGAGGTGCATTACAAGCTCTTTCCTCCAAGATATAATTTGCAATGTGTAATGTCTCTTTTACAGTCTATTCCAGCATTTTTGGAAGCTCTAGCTCTTTTGGAGACTGCCAGCATTATCTAGAAGGCAGTCTAACAATTGCAAATAGTTCCTAGAGGCAAGATGAGCAAAATGGTACTCTCTGTCTGCAGATATGAAATTCTAGAAAAACTTCACACTTTTTCAAGAAGTCTATTATTTTGGGAGAGCGTCAATCTTCATCTATACTAACTTCCTATGTACTTCAGGTATTGGTGGTATGATCCCTATTCATGTTTGAACGTTTTAGTATTTCTCGTAAGTTCAGTGGTTGTGCAGAAAATAACTATATTACCATGAGTTTCCGGGACGCGGGTGTAATGTCCCCTTCTTTTCCATAATACTAATCTCTCCAAGAGCTTGGTTAGCTTATTTTCTCATCCCGATAGACTAATAAATAAATTTAAAAGAGATACTTGCCAGTCACAACTTTATTTGAGGTGAAACGGAGAAAAAATTAATATTATTTAATGGTTTATAAAGTTAAAATCACTTTATAATATAAAGTGATATTATAAAATTAAAGTGACTTTAGAGTATGGCTTTATAAATTAATAGTGACTTTTATCCCACATTGCTAAAAGTAAGAGCGTTCACCGACTTGAGAAACTATATAAGCAGAGCTCTTCATTCATTTGGGGACATATTATAAGATTGAAATATTGAAGCGTTCTCTTGTTGCTGGAAACAGTGACTGGTTGAATTCTAAGGACGGACACCCTTGGGACAAAGAAGGTATGGACAAAAACACAAGCCTTCAAATGTGAGGTAGATTTACATCAGAATTCACCATTGGAGTAAATGGAAGATTTTGGTGATGAGTAAATATTATTTTTCGTTGCAAATAACAGCCATAGTATAACAGCAGATCTAGACGTCCAAGACCAAGAAATTGTGGTTCTCTCCTTCAGCATTCGATTGTGAACAGAAATGGCTGGACGAGGGTTTTGACAAGAATCAGAGCTTGCAAACTGGAAATCTTTGTTATGGCATGGAGTCGTCTGAGTACTAGATACAGCTGGGAGCATGCATTTGGAATTGTGAGTGTTTGGCATCGATTTTGAAGAAAAAGGGCAGTCTTCTTGGTATTACTGTTATACATCACTGGGAGTAAGAAATACTCAGCCGCCTACACAAGGAAACTGGCTTCAGCTGGAGCGATCAGAACTAAGAAAGGGCTAGGTGTTGGTGTTTCATCCCTCAAGGCAACTTCAGTGTGTGGCTAAAGCCTGGAAGACGTTTCTACTGATTGTGAGTTTGTAAGTCATCTTTGGTAATCTTCCTGAAGTCTGAAAGTATAGAAGGCTTCCTTTATTGACATCTAGTTAGAGTAACGAGAATCGCGCATGAATCGCGTAAATCGCGTGAATCACAATTCAATTCACCCTCCCAGATTTTTTGGGAGCCCGTGAATCAGATCGGCGATTCTTAGGCATGAATCGCATTAATCGCCCTACGGGAATCGCTGTGAATCGGCCGCGCGGCTGAGCCATAAAGTGAATAAAAAAAACATAAAAAATCACTTGTACTTTTTAGGTCATTCCGCTTTGTTATAACCCTAAAGGGTCTTCTATTTGCAAAAGAGGAAAAGTGAGAGTGAAAAGTGAGAGAAAAGAATAGAAAGGAGAAAACATAAGTTTTCAACCAGCAAGAAGGAAGAGCACAAAAGGCATTGAAAATCCATTTGGGGAGGCCTTAGATTGAATTGGGAGCACTAAGGAGTCAACAAATACACTCCACAACTCATTTGCAAGAGGTAAGTGTTCATTTTTTTTTGTATATTATTGTATTATTCATTTTTTGTTAAATTTTTTTAGTATTCATTTGCAAATCTTAGATGTTTTTTAGTTTTCGTAAATTGCAAAATTGCAAAGTAGGCTTTGCTGTTTTGTATAATATTTTCAAACTTTGAGGTTTTATTTAAATTTTCTTAATTGCAGCAGCCTTAAATTGCATTTTCCAAGATGGGTAAAAAAGATGAATGTTGGAAATATACCAAAGAATTTCCTAGAAGAACTAAATTTCAAACAAAATGTATGTTTTGTAAAGAGATAAATCCGGGTGGCATTTATAGATTCAAATTCCACATTGCTGTCATACCTGGACATGATATTACGGTTTACACTAAACAAACTCCTGAGGCAAAACGCACTTGTATAGTGGCATTAGAAAAATTTGAACAACAAAAAATAAATAAGAAAAGGCAACTTGAAGGGTTAAGGGCTATTGGCTACCATGCTCCCACAGCCGCAACTACGCCTGCATCTGAATCCGCATCCGTAGGTTGTCTTGGAGAGGGTTCTTCCAGGCCTCCTTTTTATCCTAGTGCTAGGCCTAGTGTTGATGGTGATGCTACTGCTACTCGTTCGTATACTGAGAATGAGTCCAGCCGCCTATTCCAGTCTAGAGTCCAGAAGAACAAATTGGATAGTTACTTTGAGCCCTGCACTACTCCTGGCTCACAACCCAGGCTTGAGGCATGGGTTTGAACAAGGAGATTCATGATGCTGCCAGAAAAGAAATTTGCAAATTTTGGTACTTTTGCAACATTCCATTTATTGCAGCCATGTAATTGATTCTTTTTTATTTGTTTTACTTTTCTTTAAGTTTGAAGTTAAATTTTAATTATATCTACTTGTTTAATCATAGATTCACTTTACAATGTTACATAATGATTTGTCATCTAAATTTCTAATCATAGTTTACTTGTGACAGGGCTCCTTATTGGCAGAACATGATAGATGTGGTTGCTATTTGTGGTCCGCGGTTTAAAGCCCCTACTGAGAATGAGTTGAATGGATACCTTTTATTAGATGAAATGGTAGAAGATATGAAGGTTGAGCTTGTGGGCCACCGAAAGGAGTGGATCAAAAAGGAGTGCACCATCATGACTGATGGTTGGACAGATAGGAGGAATAGAACACTCCTCAATTTTCTTGTTTCCTGTGGAGGTGATTTATCATTCTACTTTTCTACATGCATTGTGAATTGTGAATCGTGATTGTCATTGAATAATTTAAATTTTCATTTGTTGATTGCTAATTTGTTGATGATCCATGATAATTCATTGTTTTGTAGGATATATCATGTTCATCAAATCTATTGATGCTTCCGCTCATATAAAAAACGCCACATACTTATGTGAGGTTATTGAGGAAGTCATAGCAGAGGTGGGGGAAGAAAATGTGGTGCAGGTGGTGACGGATAATGCAGCAAGTGATGTTGCTGCAGGTAAACTTCTAACTTTTCAAGTTTTGAAAATAAATTTATTTGAACTTTTATAATTCTAAGTTTCCTAACATGTTTAAATTTCTAATTAATTTAATATTGTTGTAGGTAAACTTTTGATGGAGAGCCATCCCACCATATTTTGGTCGCCTTGTGCGGCACATTGTCTTGACCTCATGTTGGAGGAAATTGGCAAGCTTGAGTGGGTCAAATCATGCCTAGAAAGGGTGAAAAGTATATGCAAGTTTATCTACAATCATTCATTCGTCCTTAGCACAATGAGGGCCTACACAGGAGGTAGGGAGTTAGCTCGTCCAGGCATCACGAGGTTTGCCTCGAATTTCATCACACTACAATCCTTGTTGACATCAAGGGCAGAACTGAGGAGAATGATTGTTGGCCGTGACTGGACTACATCTTCCTATGCTACGACCACTGCAGGGGTAGATGTGGCAAATTGCATCTTTGATGAGGATGGTTTTTGGAAACCTGCCAAAGAAATCCTTGAGGTAAATTTCTTGCAATTTAACATTTACGATTTATTATTTAGTTGTTTAATGATTTAGTTTTACTTTTACTTTTATATTTAAGTTTTCACTTATGTTGTTTTACTTTTTACATTATATGCAGGTCACTGAGCCCCTCGTATCTCTCCTACGAATTGTTGATGGGGAGAAGCCCTCTATGGGCTACATATATGAGGGCAAGGATAGGGCCAAAGAGGCCATTAGAGCCCAGTATGGAGGAGGGCATGAGAAGTATGCCCCTATTTGGGAGATCATTGATAGGAGATGGTAGAATCGGCTCCACTGACCCATCCATGCAGCAACTTATTATCTGAATCCAGCATTCTGTTTCTGTCCTGACTTCAAGGCAAATGAGGAGGTTCACACCGGCCTATTTACAGTGATTCAGAGGTTGAGCTGTGATGATAATAGCCTACCTGCAACCATTGAGCTAGACAAATTCAACAATAAAGAAGGGCCAATTTTCTCTGGCAGGATGGCCATAGAGACTCAGACAAGCCTACAGCCAGGTAAAAATAATATATTTTTGAATCTTAAGTTTGAGTTATAAGTTGTGCATTTTAATTTTTGATTTTGTAATTTTAAAGTTGTATATGAGACTAATTGTTTTTGTTTTCCCTTATTTCAGATAGATGGTGGCAATTGTTTGGGTCTGGAACCCCAAAACTTCGGAAAATTGCCATGCGGATTCGAAGTCAGCCAAGCAGCGCTTCTGGATGTGAGCACAGTTGGTCTATGTTCGAGCATATCCACTCGAAGAGGAGAAATAGGTTGTAAGTGCACAGGTTGAATCATCTTGTCTTTGTTCATTACAACCTCCATCTTAGGATCAGACAGATTTTGGGAGCTAACTCGGCTCCGATCATTCTAGAGGAGATTGATCCAGAATTAGAATGACTCACTGAGGCTGTGGATCCGGTCTTCACTGAGGCAAACCATGAGTGGGTTGACCAAGTAGATAGAGAGGTTGAGGTTGTGGCCATTGCAGTGGAGGCGGCTAGAGCACGTTTATGCACTGGCAGACTCACACGCGCACGCACCGACAGAGACGTAGTAGTGTTATTTGTGAGCCCATCTTACATGCAGGGGCTATGGCCCAACAGTCCTCTAGGACCTACCTTAGACGCCTTTATAGAGGGCATCGAGAGACAGGATACTCAGAGGCTGAGGCTGCGGTTGAGCTTGAGGATGATGATGAGGATGATGATGAGGCTTGAGCTAGAGCCTCGTTTTTTTTATTTTGTTTACAGATTGTCAGATACTGATAGACATACGTTTCACGGTTTCATGGATCTTCGTCTTACATACATTTATGATTTGATGTCTTATGGATCTTCATCTTACATAATACATTATTACATTCTATGATTTGACTCATTATGATCCTATGATTGCTATTTAGTTTTACAGTTTACTTTAGCTACAATTTACATTCTACGTGTAACACATGTGATGGATTTATCATTTTTGTTCCTTGTTTATGTATGTTAGCTTCTATTTGATGATGTTATAGTGTTTTTAAGTTATATTCAATAAAGGGTGCATGAAATAAGTTTTAAATTGTCAAAATCTCTAAATTTTAAGGGTTTTTTAAATTTGTCGATTCATCGGCAATTCTATTCCGATTCATGGGCGATTCGCGATTCAATTCGGCCTTGCTGATTCCGAGACGATTCCGGTTCTCGTTACTTTGATCTAGATAGCAATCTGCCCAATGATTAATGTAGTAGCTACTGTGTTACTCAATGCAAATTATGTGTGAAGCCTGAAATTGTTTGATGTAATGCCACTATAAAGTCAAGGTGCTGATAATGATTTGCAAGCCAACTGTTTGCTTAAATGTTGCTGATATATATATATATGATAATCTGATAACATTATGTGATTGCAAGCATTGGTGCTGATTCATCTTAAGTTGTAAACTGGAATTCTCTCTCTCTCTCTCTTGTGCAAATGTTTGATGATACTGCTATGCATATGGTATTTTGCGAATGAAAGAATTCAGAAAATTTCATATCAGCATTGCAAGACAATTGTTTGACGAAATTTCTTCGAGTTTAACTGAATTGTTAAGAGCAAAAATTGGCACGGGATATTACAGTGGTATCGGAGCATCGAACCTGCCAGCCTTTGGGTTTTCATCAGATTGCTAATGCAACCTAGTGACAAGGAAAGAAGATATTATCAGAGGGAAAAACACAAAACTTGGCAACCACCACCATTGCGTGAAGGAAAAACAGTTTCAGAATTGATTGGGACATCTTCTACGAGTTCAGAACAGATTGTAGAGATGGGGGATAGAAGAGATAACAGCCCACCCTGGGACGAAGCAAGTGAAGTACAGGAAACTTTGAGAGGCATCCGGACTGGACAGGAACAGGTGGCAAATGTTCTTTAGAAGCTCACAACAGCTATACAGCAGTTTAGTGCAGCCCCTAGGAGACCTCGAAGCAATCATAGTTAAGGTAGTGGTACAGTTGGTTCCCCAAGAGGTGAGAGAGCCCACACACACTCATCTAACAGGCCTATGATGCCTACTTTTGTTGATGGTAATAATGAAGAGGAAGTGAATAACACTGAAGCAGCAGTGACTATACCTGATAGCATTATGACTATGCATCATGAATGGGATTTACTACAGGATCATGTTAAAGCAGATTTAAGTTTCATACAGTATATAGAGCAGTGAAGAGAAATCACAAGGACAAGGCAAGAAAGAAGGCCTAAAAGTCAAAATAAGCATTTGAAACATGCTATGAACAAGTTGACCCTTCCTACATTTGATGGCAGCGATAAGACAACTGTTTGAGCTTTGATACATAAGTTAGACACCTCCCTGACACTTAAACTCATAAAAGAAACAAAGGCCATTAAATTTGTTACTATGCACTTAGAAGGGGCAGCGTATAATTGGTGGCATCATGGTCTCGTGACACAGGACCATGGATTGATTAATTCTTATGAAGAATTCAGTAGTAAGTTAATTGCTCGATTTGACAGGAAGGATATTGAAGTCTTCTATAGAAATTCGCATAGCTGAAACAAAGTGGTTCATTGGATTCGTTCATCAATGAGTTTCAGAGGATCTCAGTTATGGTTCCAAATATGTCAGAAAAAAGGAAGGTAATGTTGTTCATTGAAGGTTTGAATGAAAAATTCAAGGGGTTTGTGAAAGTTCTTAAGCCAAACACACCGTAGGAAGCGATTAAGATGACCCTTGATCTAGACACCTCATCTTCTATCATATAGCCACCCAAAAAGAACTTTAAGGGATCTAAGCCAAATCTGAAATCATATAATCAGAATAAAAGTACAACTCCCAAAATGGATATGGAGACTAGAAACAAGTTGAGAAGGAAAAAACTTTGTTTTACATGCAAGGAACCTTGGACCCCTGATCATAGGTGCCTTGGAAAAGGCAAGGTACACTATATTGAAGTTGTTTCAGAAGGGAAGATGAACAGAATAAGGATAGCAGGTCTGATCACAGCAATAATGAGGAGAGTAATGAGCAGAATATGGTGGAAAAGAGTGAAAAACAAGCAACTAATCAGCCCCGCATTACTATTGCCACACTTTCACGAGTGCCTACATGTCATCTTTTCTGCCTCAAAGGAGTTGTTAGAGGGAAGCGAGTTATTTGTCTTTTGGATACATGTGCCACGCATAACTTCATTGATGCACATACAGTGACAAAAAGAGGGTTACAGGTGGAGGAGTTTCCTGGATTCGATGTTAAGGTTGTAGGTGGTGATCTTTTGAATTGCTCAAGGAGGATACCTCAGCTTAGAATATAGTTGGGTGACTACACTTTGGTGGATGACCTTTATGTCATTAAGCTAGAAGGATTGGATGTGATTTTTGGTATGCAGTGGCTACAGACTGTTGGCAGGTACACAATTGACCATCATCAGAAACAGTTGGAATTCATAAGCGATGATTGGAAGGTAGTGTTGAAAGCTATGCCAGATGGTGGTCCTAGGATTGTTTCAGCTCATCGGATGGAAGCTATACTTAGACATGATGATATTGAGTGGGCAGCTCAGTGCTTTGTGTCCACCAAATCGACACCACGCAAGGGGCAGCAGCATAATGTGGACATACAGTTTGTGCTTGACAAGCATAAGGGGGTTTTTGGAGACATCCCTCGAGGTAGACCACCTAATCGTGGGTTTGAGCATGTGATAGGGCTGGAGGAGGGTGCAAAGCCCGTTATCACTGCGCCATATCGGCATTTGAGACATTTCAAAGAGGAGATTGAGAAAACGATTAAGGAATTGCTTGCCATGGGACATATTAGACCCAGCTCTAGTACATATGCTTCTTCAGTGGCCCTGGTGAAGAAAAAAGATGGTACTCATCGAATGTGCATTGACTACCATGCTTTGAATAAGAGGATCATTAAGAACAAGTATCCCATTCCGCGTATTGATGAGTTGTTGGATGAGTTGCATGGGGTTGTTTACTTTTCGAAGATAGATCTTGGATTTGGATACCATCAGATACATGTCTAAAAGGAAGATGCTCATAAGACAGCATTCAGATGCCACTACGGACATTATGAATTCTCGGTGATGCCTTTTGGCCTCACTAATGCACCTGCTACGTTCCAGTCATGTATGAACCACATCTTCAACAAGCAGTTGCATAAGTTTGTTTTGGTGTTCTTCGAAAATATTTTGATATTCAATAAGTCTTGGCAGGAGCACTTACAACATTTCGATGAGGTATTGAGCATCATGGAGTAGTCCTTATTTGCTAAGGAATCCAAATGCGAGTTTGGTTTGACAGAGATCTTATATCTTGGGTATGTCATAGGGGCTAATGGGGTCAAGGTGCATCAGGACAAGATACAGACAATTTTGGATTGGCCACCACCGAGAAATGTTTCAAATTTGAGAGGATTCCTTGGGCTTTGTCCTTACTACACGAGGTTTGTTAAGGGGTTTTCTTAGCTTGCAGCTCCACTCACAAATCTTACTCAGAAGGGAGCTTTTAGATGGTCAGATAATGCACAGGAGAGATTTGATAGGCTTAAGAAGGTTATGAGTACTTACCCCGTATTAGCCCTTCCAGATTTCTCTCAGCCATTTGTGTTGGACTGCAATGCTTCAAGTGAGGGCATTGGTGTAGTGCTTATGCAGAATAGACATCCCATCGCATATGAGAGCAAGAAGCTGAGAGATAATGAGAAGTTGTACTCCATCTATGATAAGGAGATGCTTGCCATCATGCATGTGTTGGCAAAGTTCAAACAATACTTAGTGGGTGGGAAGTTTGTGGTGAGAACGGATCATAACAGCTTACGATATTTCTTGGAGCAGAAGTTAAATGAGCGACAACAGAAGTGGGTCAGCAAGGTACATGCGTATGATTTTGACAATGAGTATGTCAAAGGTAAGAAGAACATTGTGGCTGATGCACTTTCCAGGAGACCTCCTACCACTACATTATGTTCCATATCTAAGATTTCAGCTGATTGGAAGTCTCAACTCTTAGTTGAGTATTCCAAAAATACTTTTGCTTGTGAGCTTATGGAGGGTCAGATTCAAGACGACGGGTATAGAGTGGTTGATGATGTGATTTATTACAAGGACAAGATTTATTTGGTGCTTGAATCTAAACTTAAGGACATGATTATGTGTTCATATACGACTTTAGCAAGTCATCCAGGTTATTTTAAGACCTACAGGCAGATAAGAGAGAGATCTCTTGGAAAGGTCTTAAGGATGACGTCCTTAAGCATGTTAGAGAGTGTTTGACTTGTTAGTAGAACAAGTTGGAGCATGTATTTCCTGTTGGATTATTACAGCCTTTACCTATTCCTAAGCAGAAATGGGAGTGTGTCCATGGACTTCATCATTGGGTTACCAAGAGTGCAGGGTAAGGATAGCATATTTGTTGTGGTTGACCGGTTGACTAAATTTGCTCGTTTCTTTACCATTGCAGCTAATTGGACAGCCTCTTAGGTGGCAAAGTTATTTTTCAGAGAGGTATTTAGATTGCATGGTCTACCCAAGACCATTATCAATGATAGGGATAGTAAGTTTCTCAGTATCTTCTGGTAGGAGTTGTTCAAATTGGCAAGGACAGAGTTTACTCCTAGTACTAGCTACCATTCTCAGATAGATGGTCAAATGGAGATCGTGAAAAAATGGGTGGAAGGTTATCTCCGTAATTATATTGCAGGTCAGCAGAGAACATGGGTCAAGTGGCTATATCTTGGGTAGTATTACTATAATTCGGCATACCACATGACTATTAGCATGTCACCTTTTCAGGCTCTTTACTGTTATGAACCATTCTCTTTCATTGATTTGGCTATTGATGACAACAGGGCTCCCCGAGCCAAGGATATCCTCAGGGCTCTCAGAGATAATATCCAGCATGCACAAAACCAGCAAAAGATGTATGTTGATCGCCACAAGATAGAGAGGACTTTTGAGGTGGGAGATATGGTATTTCTATGCCTTCAGCCATACAGGCAAAGTTCGTTGAAGAAGAGTGGTGCAAAAAAGCTTAAACCCGGGTTTTATGGCCCATCCAGGATAGTGAGAAGCGTTGGAGAAGTGGCATCTGAACTAGAGTTGCCACCTGATAGACGGATTCATAATGTCTTTTATGTTTCATGCCTCAAGAAGGCTATTGGTCTATTACGCAAGTAATTGGTAAAATAATTTGATGTATTAACAAATGATCAAGACAGTCATTATAAAGAATTACAAATGAACAAAAAAAGGAAGTTTCTAATAAGAAACTTAAGAAGATCGAGTAATCGATCTTATCTAACTAAATTAAATTATATACAAAAGATGACCATTAAAGTAATAAATTAATAATATTCTAATAACCTCCCTTAATGGTCAATCTATCAACAACACCAAGATGTCCTTTGAACTTAACAAACTTATTTGAACCAAGAGGCTTGGTGAGAATGTCTGCAGTCTCATCCGCTGTTGGACCATACTGCAACTGAACTGTCCCGTCTTCAACCAACTGTCGAATGTAATGACAAAGAATGTCCACATGTTTGGTTCTTTCATGGAAGACCAGGTTCTTGGCAGGTTTGGGAACTCCTTGATTATCTAAGAGAAAAGGAGTTGGTTCTACTCGAGCCATCTGCATATCCGCAAGCATCCGACAAAGCCAAACTGCCTCACAAGCTGCCTTAACTGCTCCCCGATACTCTGCTTCTGTCAAGGAGAGAGACTTGCCTGTTGCTTTTTACTAATCCATGTGACAACACCAGATCCCAAACTGAACACATATCTAGAGGTTGACTTCTTATCATCAACCGAACCTACCCAATCTGAATCTGTGAACCCATGAGTCTAGGATCATGACTCCTAGTGTAAAGAAGTCCATAATCAGGGGTTCCCTTCACATAACGCAGCACACGCTTCGCTGCTACCCAATGATCAGTCTTGGGGGCTGTAATGAAGCGTGAAATATAGCTGACTGCAAAACTGAGATCAAGTCTAGTGGCAGTGAGATAGATGGTGGCAGTGAGATAGATGAGACTGCCCACTAGTCCCTATAAGTGGTTTCATCAACAGGAGGAGAATCAGAGTTGGTTGACAACTTCAGCCCTTTCTCCATAGGCGTGAAAGCAGGTTTACAATCCTAAATTCAAAACCTGTCAAGCAAGTTCCTAGCATACTCAGACTAAGAAAGAAAGATGCTACCATCAGTCTGCCAGACCTCAACACCTAAACAATAATGGAGAAGCCCCAAATCTGTCATATCAAACTTTGCACAGGTCTTGTTTGATTTTTGCAATCAAATGTGCTAAATTGCTCGTAATGATCAAGTCATCCACATAGACAACAAGAAAGAGAACATCATCACCAGAGCGTTTGATATACAGATTACTGTTAGAAGGGCAACGCTGAAAACCATAAGCAAACAAGTACTGATCAATCTTGACATACCACACTCGAGGAGCCTGTTTGAGTCCATAGAGTGCTTTCTTCAGCCTACATACTTGGTGTTCTTTGCCAGCAACCTTGAAACCAGGAGGTTGCGTCATGTAGACTTCTTCTTGCAACTCACCGTTGAGGAAGGCACTCTTAACATCCATCCGATAGACTTTCCATCCACACTGAGCTCCAATGCCAAAAAGAAGATGAATTGTACTCATCTTTGCAGTAGCAACAAAAGTCTCATCATAGTCAATGCCTTCCCGATGTGTGAACCCTCGAGCAACTAATCTGGCCTTATATTTATCTAAGGTACCATCTGCATGATACTTGACTTTATATAGCCATTTGTAGCTAATGGCCTTCTTCCCTAGAGGAAGATCAGAGAGAAGTCAGGTGTGATACTTCAGAAGACTCTGGTATTCTGCATCCATTGCTTGTTCCCACTCTGGAATCCTTGTTGCCTCTTTAAATGTCTGAGGCTCATAAATACTATGAACATTGGCCATGAGAGCAAAGTTAACTATATTTTGTTGCTTGCCCTTATTTCTAGAAGATCTATCCTCAATGAGCTCATCAGGAAGAAGATCACTGATGGTCTTAGCCCACCATTTAGGCCGAAGAGTAGATGTGCCAACATCAAGAGGAAGAATAACTAGAGCAGGAGGTGGAAGAGGATCTTCAACAAGTGGAAGATCAACATCATCCAGAGGAAAGTTAGCTAGTGCATCATCAAAGCCAACATCAGGAGGAGGAATAACTAGAGCTGGAGGTGGAAGAGGATCTCCAACAGGTGGAAGATCAACATGTGATGATCCCCTTTTTAGCAGGTGTTGGCAGTGGCTTGATCAGCTCATCATCCTGACCCTCGTGAGCTGATGCCTAGTTTTGAGGGTCCCAGTTGGCAGACTTGCTATTTTCAATAAGTATGGACTTACTATTTTTAGTAAGTCAGTTTGGTCAATTTCCATTTTTGGTAGCGCAATATCGGCAGTGGTTAGTACTCCAGGCGATATTCAGTTTGCGCAGTGCTTTGGCTTGGCGACTTACTATTTTTGACAATTGTTATTTTTGGCAGTGCAGTTACAGGCCATGAGATCAGTCGCTTCAGCAGGATATGCAGGAATCATCATTAGAATCATATTTGATAATTAATGGTGTTAATTAATAACATGTTATTAATTAATAAAAGGGTATATTATTATAATAATAATACTTTATTATTATAATAATTTAAGAAGTTGATATTATAATGAATGGTTAACTGATGATAGTTTTTGGAAACTATTGCATCCGAGCTATTATAAATACAAGCTCATTTGTGAAGCTAAGCATGGATTATATTTTATAAAAACTTGGTCTGGAGAAGTATCTCTATTTTTCAGAGCCCTTGCTGATTTAAAAGGGTCAAATTAGTTACAGAAAAATTATTCTTCTTGGAACTAATCTCTGATTGATCTCTGTTGTATGATCAATCTCATCTTCATCGTGTTGTTGTATACGATTGGAGAGATTCTGAATTCTGATTGCATTTGAATTGAGGCTTGCTCAGAGGTCGACATACTGAATTATCGAAATACACTAGAGCTGAGTGTAGCATCATTGGACGGCTGGTAAAGAGGTGGGCTCTTGCGCAAGTTCCAGATCACTAGAAGGTCTAGCATAAGCAGCCAGGCAGCACATACACTGAGCCACGTGGGACTTGCAGGCAGCACTGAAAAATTGCAGTTTTCACCTAGAGCCGCGTGACTACCTTGCCACGGCTACAAAAGGTTGAGGACGTGGCTGGGATACCATGCGTGACCAGCATAGGGAGTAACATCAACACAAGCTGGAATTGCTGCGCAATAAGGCAGCTAGACATCACTTAGCATTAACGCCAAGTATTTATGTGGAGGCTGCCACGTGAACACCAGGTTCTTTAAATATTTTCCTTTATTTGCAAATAAGACTCACATGATAGTCAGAATGTAATGTTTCCAGCAAATTGAATAAGGAAAGGAATTCTGAAATTCAAGCATCATTACCAATTTCGTATTATACTATCGGTATTGCAAATGTGTTATTTCAAAAAACTATGAATTGAATTGATAGAAATACATATCCAATTTTTTTAGTAATTTACTAGAAAGAAAGGAATAGAGTTTTCAGTGGTTTCAATAGTCAGAGCCAGTCAAGCTCATTACAGTGGTATCAGAGCGGTTTCCTGCCAGCCTGCGGGGAAATCAGGTTCATTATTTTTTATTATTATTTGGAGAGTGAATTATGACAGATGATAGGAGATTTATTCCCGGTAGGCATTATCAACGAAGACGTCATTCACCCCCATCCAATGAAGGGGATGCAAATATTCAATTTGGTTCAGTACTTGGCAACCCAGGTAGTTCAGGTGGTTTTGTAGGCTCTCACGACCTTTAGGTGCCACTGAAGCAGAGATAGACAGAGAGGCTAGAGAAACTTTCAGGAACCTAGCAGCAGGACATCATGTAGCTGATATATTACATGAGCTTTCTGACACCTTGCGTCGGATAGTATTACCAAGGAACCAAAGTAGAGAGGGATCGTGTGATGCTTCTGTCGCATCACAGAGATCGCAGACTGATGATAGGTACAGGGATTATGAGCACAGAGCACGGAGAGATGACAGAGCAGATAGGGCAGGTAGGGGAGATCAGTACAGACCCCAGGGGCCTAGATTTATGAGACCCGAGACTGATGCAGCCAGTGTTGATGCTAAAAATATCCCTTTTGTTGATGATATAGTCACGCACTATGCTGAATGGGACGCCCTTCCTCCAGCCTTGAAGCAAAATTTGAATTTTGATAGATACTTGACACAGAAACGAGAGCACTCAAGGGGAAGACCAGCACAGGATAGACAGAGGATGGGGCAAAATGATACGAGACAAGTGGCTAGCAAGATGATGCTAGCACATTTTGATTGCAGCAGCAGGGTCACTGCTAGAGCTTGGATCCACATGCTCGACACCTACCTCGCCTTGCATCCGATGACTGAGGAGGACGCCATTAGATTCGCAGTTTTGCATTTAGATGGGACTGCACATGACTGGTGGTACCATGGATTGAGATCGCTACATCATGACCAGATTACATACTATCAGGAGTTTGTAGACAGGCTAATCAAGCGCTTCGACAGAAAGGACCCAAAGGTTTATTTCAGGGAATTGGCTCAGTTGCGGCAGACAGCTACTCTAGAGGGCTTCATCAGCGAGTTTCAGTGCATATCCATCATGGTGTATGATATTTCAGAGTGAAGGAGAGTGATGTTATTTTTGGAGGGGTTAGAAGAGCCACTCCGTTGATGGGTTAAGTCTTTGGACCCACCCACTTTACAGGAGGCGACAAAGAAGGCCCGGGATCTTGAGGCATCATCTCGGAGCAAGGGTGCCCCGAAGTCATCTGGGTCTCCACCTATTGATGAGGAATCTCCGCCAGTTGTTGAGGACAAGGGAAAGTCAACGGGAAGATTTGATGATGTTTCCAGAGAGGACCTGAGGAGGAGACAACTTTGCTTTTGGTGCAAGGGGCCTTTCTCTAAAGGTCATTCTTGTGCTCTGAGGCCAAAGGGGGCAGTGAACCGCGGCATGTGGGTTTACACAGATGAGATTGAGGAGTCATCGCAACAACATGAGGATGAGGACAATGATGATCCTACTGGGGATCGAGTCTATACTGTGTTGAGTGTTTACAACCTCATTTTTGACTCACATATTTGGGATTTACATCTGGTGCAGAGGTGGTCTGTGCCTAAGATGGATTGGTTTCAGGATGACTGGGGAGAGTCAGTGAAGTTTGGTATGATGAGTTCTCCTGTTGAGTCATCGCCTAGGAATGTCCAGATCTCCACTTCATCAGCGCAGGCACTTGGGGTTACGATACAGGTTATGTTACTGGTGCTGCTGATATCATGGGTTTACAGGTGGTTCCGAGATAGCAGGGATGTTACGTGTTTCTTATGGGATCCTGGTGGAGGTTTTTAGTGATATACTCGATTGCTTGAGGACAAGCAGTCTTGGGGAGGGTGGACTGTGATGATCCCCTTTTTAGCAGGTGTTGGCAGTGGCTTGATCAGCTCATCATCCTGACCCTCGTGAGCTGATGCCTGGTTTTGAGGGTCCCAATTGGCAGACTTGCTATTTTCAGTGAGTCTGAACTTACTATTTTTAGTAAGTCAGTTTGGTCAATTTCCATTTCTGACAGGGCAATATCGGCAGTGGTTAGTACTCCAGGCGATATTCAGTTTGCGCAATGCTTTGGCAGGGGGACTTACTATTTATAGTAAGTCTATTTTTGGCAGTTGTTAGTTTTGGCAGTGCAGTTACAGGCTATGAGATCAGTCGCTTCAGCAGGAGATGCAGGAATCGTCATTAGAATCATATTTGATAATTAATGGTGTTAATTAATAAAGACATGTTATTAATTAATAAAAGGTTATCTTATTATAATAATAATACTTTATTATTATAATGATTTAAGAAGTTGATATTATAATGAATGGTAAACTGATGATAGTTTTTGGAAACTATTACATCCGAGGTATTATAAATACAAGCTCATTTGTGAAGCTAAGCATGGATTATATTTTATAAAAACTTGGTCTGGAGAAGTATCTTTGTTTTTCTGAGCCCTTGCTGATTTAAAAGGGTCAAATTAGTTACAGAAGAATGATTCTTCTTGGAACTAATCTCTGATTGATCATTGTTGTATGATCAATCTCATCTTCATCGTGTTGTTGTATACGATTGGAGAGATTTTGAATTCTGATTGCATTTGAATTGAGGCCTGCTTAGAGGTCGGCATACTGAATTATCGAAATACACTAGAGCTGAGTGTAGCATCATTGGACATCTGATAAAGAGGTGGGATCTTGCGCAAGTTCCGGATCACTGGAAGGTCTAGCATATGCAGCCAGGCAGCACATACACTGAGCCTCGTGGGACTTGCAGGCAGCACTGAAAAATTGTGGGCTTCACCTAGAGCCACGTGACTACCTTGCCGCGGTTGTAGAAGGTTGAGGACGTGGCTGGGATACCACACGTGACCAGCATAGGGAGTAACGTCAACACAAGCTGGAATTGTTGCGCAATACGGCAGCTGGACATCATTTAGCATTAACGCCAAGTGTTTATGTGGAGGCTGCCACGTGAACACCAGGTTCTTTAAATATTTTCCTTTATTTGCAAATAAGACTCGCATGATAGTCAGAGTGTAATGTTTCCAACAAATTGAATAAGGAAAGGAATTCTGAAATTCAAGCATCATTACCAATTTCGTATTATACTATCGGTATTGCAAATGTGTAATTTCAAAAAACTATGAATTAAATTGATAGAAATACATATCCAGTTTTTTTAGTAATTTACTAGAAAGAAAGGAATAGAGTTTTCAGTGGTTTCAATAATCGGAGCCAGTCAGGCTCATTACACAACATCATCCAGAGGAAAGTTAGGTAGTGCATCATCAAAAACAGAATCTGCATCATCCCTCCCATCAGGTGAAGCCAATGGAAGACGGACACTTAAATCAGAAGCCTACAAAGGCTGATCCTCTGAAAATTTTCACGTATGAGGAAAGCTGAAATGGTCCTCGTTCTTCATCAAAGACAACATCGCAGCTGAAAAAAAGACGATCAGTGTCTACATCAATCAGTCAGTGAGCCTTATGGTTGTCACTATAACCTGTAAACATGCGCTTCTGACTCTTGGAATCCAACTTAGAGCGCTAAGCATCTGGAATCCATACATAGGCTAAAGAGCCAAAAACTTTCAAGTGGCTGATCCTAGGTTTGTGACCAGTCCAGGCTTTCCTCAGGAGTCTTCCCCTTAACTGCATGTGTGGGACACCGATTAAGGAGATAGACTGTAGTAAACACTTCTTCTGCCCAATATTTCTTAGGAACACTTTTATGTTCCATCATAGACCTGGCCATTTTTGTAATGGTGCGGTTGCGACATTCTACAACGTCGTTTCGCTGAGGGGTGTATGGTGTGGTTAACTAAGGTTTTATGCCATGTGTACCACAAAAAGTAGAGAAAGCAATAGAACAAAACTCCCCCCCATTATCAAACCTAAGAGATATAATAGAACAACCAGACTCTTTTTCTACTAAGGCCTTAAATTTACTGAAATACAGTAAACACATCTGATTTCTGTCTAAGAAAGTACACCTACATTTTTCTACTGAAATCATCGATAAAAAGCAAGAAATACCTGGACCCAGTAACAAGAGTTGTATTCATTGGACCACATACATCAGCATGGACCAACTGTAGTACCTTTGAGGCTCGCCATGAGTCACCATCCTTGAATGGCGTCCTATGCTGCTTCCCAGCCTGGCAAGCTCCACAAACTCTCAAATTCTGAGTTCGAATTTCAGATGTACTAAATCTTCCCGAACAAGCTGAGCAAGATAATGAATGTTCAAGTAACCATATCGTTGATGCCAGAGACTGTTGATAGAAGATGATTTTGCGGCGAAGGCATGCCCGAGAGAATCACCCGTATCCAAAAGTTTGTATAGACCATGACCCTCAATGCCAACAGCTACAGTAGTGCGTGTTGCACAATTAACAATCGAACACTTGTGTGTACTGAAAAATACCACATCAAGATGAGGATAATGCCGCATGATCTGACTCACTGAAAGTAGGTTTAGTTCCATGCCAAGAACATAGTATACATTGAGGAATATGAGATTCCTCCCACCAGACTGAATCTGAACGTTGCTCTTGCCGACAACAGTATACTCTTCACCTCCTCCAAATATGACTGAATCAATAAAGTGAGTAAAATTTGTAAACCAATCACGCATGTGAGTGAAATGTCCAGAAGCACCAAAAACTATATGCCAGGCAGAAGATTTCACATCGTCTTGATCATTTGGTGCTAGGGGACGGGTTTGTGAAATGTCGAGAAGCACCAAATTATCAAAATTCAAACATTAATTTTATGGGACAGCTAGGGGACGGGTTTTTGAAAGTTTCCGAGTTTTCGGGACGGGTCAAATTATGTTGTACACGTGTCCCTGAGTAACACTGGAAAATAATTAAATTATTAATGCTTAAAAATTTAAATTGTTGAAAATTGGAGAATTAAAAGCCAACTTAAATTTAATTATTTAAAAAATATTTTATTAAGTTTTGAGGGAAACGGTGAATATTAATTTAAAGTGATTTTAATTACTTTTAGGGTTGAACCCTTATTGCGGAGCTTTGGTTGAGCTTTTACCTTAAGGGCAAAATCCCTCACAATTTACTCAAGAATTAAAACATGGAAACATTTTGGTTCCCATTGTTTGCTTTCATACGAGAGTCAAATTTGTGCTAGTTCAAGAATTTTAATTAAGATTTGAGTAAAGGAAAAAATATATATTCATTTATAATATGTTGCAAGGATTGTTGTGAGCAGAATAATCAGATCTTATTATTTTATTGGCTGGAGTAAATAAATGATACCAGTCATACCATCCATGTGGTTGGACATCCCTATCAAAGGCAGTGAACAGAAAATTTTATAAGGTTTCAGGCTGAATATTAATTGCAGCACATAAAAAAATGGAATTACCTCATAGCGTCCTATTTTCTAAGTGCTTACAGCTCAAGAGAAAGCGCTGCCTGGGAAGAGGGTGATGTGGTACAAAGAAATAGGAAAAAAAAGGAGAATTGATAACCTTGTGGAAGGCGACCTGGGCAAGTTGGAGATTTGGAAAGGACAAAAAGGTAATTCATAACCTTGTGGAAGGTGATTTTGGGGAGTTGAGCAAGTTTCGAGATTTGAAATTATTATTTGTGGTTTTCAAGACAGCCCCGCCATATGGAAGGAGGTATGGATGTTTCATGAGAAGAATAGCTGAGTTGGACAGAGAACTGCAGTGGGAAGAACGGAGGTTCAAAAAAGTAATAATTGTGAATTGTGAAGTTACCACACTATTTGCAAAAGGAGATCACACCTTACCAGAAACCTTGGGTTCCTTCAAATGCAGCTGCTCCAGATTTATTGATTATTCATAAGTTTCAACAAAAAAAGTGAAGGAATATTTGCCAGCTGGATGAGAGTTTGCAGTATGAGGAATTTGTTAGGGGATCACAGCTCTCCAGATCTGATTGGAACTGCATTCTACTCCAGCCACTCCTTCTAGGAGATCCTTCCAAAGGAGTCACAGTCCTAGAAAAAGGCCAGTCGAGAAGTCAAAGGTAGTAATGGGATTTCAATCAGCCAATCAGATTATTTTTTTGTGTTATGTAAATTTTATTAAACAATATTCAGGCAATGCTTCCGACATTGTTTTGTGAATATTTTCTTCACCAAATGTAAATTCAAATCAGTTGTTTAAATATTTTGATAGAAATTCAAAGAAAAACAGAATTGCATATTTTTTAAGAAGGCAGACTTGTCAAAAAATTGGGAAAATGAAAAAATGATAAGATAAATTTATTAATGTCCAACTAGAAACCACAAAGGGTCAAAGGGACTGCCATAAACAACAAGAAAATCCAGCCCGCAAAAGGGACACCATACGGTGCCCAAAGAAAGAAGCAACAACAACCGAAACAAAAACAGCTAGAGGGGTCTGAAAGGAAAGGAAAAGCCCCTCTAGAGTGCCGCTAAGGGTTTTGAACAACCGTGAAGAACCTCAAGATGGAGGGATAAGCAATAGGACCAGCCGGAACCTTGGCCTACTTCGGAATGATCTTAGAAGAGGAAGGTCACTACTGAGATTGCCAATAATTATTCAAAGGAATATTTCACCATGAAACTTCCAGTGGATGCAAATAAAATTCCCCTAATGATAATTACAATTATTGTAACTTTTAAAGTTCTGCACAAGGAACTACATGGGTGCTTTAGCTAACATTTTTGGCATATCTCACACGGTGTGTGATGTCCCCTTCTAGCAAGAGACATCACTCTAGCTTGTGATTAGCCTAATAGAGACCCTCGTAGGCTAGTAGGATTGGATAGAGGGTCACCTTGGCGTGGAGATCTTCCGAGGACAGAGCAGAGTACACTTCTGGGTTGCCAGAGTTTGTTTATGATGAGTTTTGCTTTGAGTTTG
>MU225664.1:1697431-1725370 GCA_018584345.1 Thuja plicata | reverse complement strand
GTCCACTACATAAAACTCATCCTCCAACTCATAGCCATCTCCAAACCTAATGCGAAGATTAGATATCTTCCGAGTGCACAATAATTTGTCACCGTTAGCCACCATGACTCTAAACCCATCATGCTCCCCGGTCTGTAACCCTCTCCTGGCTACCAACTGCGCATCTATGAAGTTATGTGTAGCCCCAGTGTCAATGAGAGATATCACTTTCTGCCCTGGGATAGTACCCCTGACCTTAAATGTGATTGCCTTTTGGGCCCCTGTCAAGCGTGCCAACGATCTATCATCCTTAGGAATGCTGCTCTCCTCTATAGTGTTACCCTCATCTGAATCAGAGTGTTGATCCTCCCCCTCTGACTCTGACTCTTCTGCTAAAAAATACTCCATTTGATTTTGCCTTAGCCTTGAGAGGGCATTTATGAGATAAGTCCCAAGGCTCTCTACACTGGAAGCACAGTTTCTTCTTTCGAAGTTCATTCAAGGTTTCACTGTCTAGTCCTTTTGATCCTTCTTTGGGTTTGTTATACTCTTTCTGAAATGGTTTTTTGTCTTTGTCCTTGCGGTAGGAAGAATCTGTAGAATGGTATTTTCCTTTGTATACTGAAGGGGCTAAATCTCGTGCCTTTTTAGTTGCTTCAGCTAAGGTGAGTGGATCATGTCCCTTCACTTATGTCTCCCTTGGGTACACATCCCCATAAAATAAATATTAAAATAACGCTTTAATGCTTTACAATTAAATTAAATGTTACTTTAATAGAACTTCAGGCATTAAAATGTATTAGCAATCGGACTCCGAATAATGTGAGTGATAGCTCGTCAGAAAGCTCTCACCGAGGAGTATCAAATCCAATCACCAAAACTGGCTTCCACTATGTCCTGCCGACTTACTAAAAATAGTAAGTGTGCCTGAAACTGAGTAAATCAACTTCGTTTTGGCCCAAATTGGAAATGACTAGGCAAAAACACTCTAGGATCCCCTTAAACCCTTCGTTAGCCCTCGGGACCATGTAGAACAAGGCTAACGCACACACGCTTGGTCAACTGCTAAAGTGGGGACATTACACTTTACAAAAGCTATTTTTATTAAAGAACAATACTATTTCGTGCAGAAGCGGATGGAAAATACATGACTAGTGGGTCCATCACGTCTTCACTATATTCCAAAGATCCTCTCCATCCATGGGTTTGAAAAGACACTGCATTTAAAAGTTGTGCTACACATTCTAGTCTGTATTATTGTCATTATTTTGCAGTTCAATATGGAAAAAAGGATCACCATATTAATCTTCTTCTGATGACACTGTTGATGAGTAGTTTAGAGGAAAAGTTTCTTCATAAATTATTGGAGGGCAATGACGAATCTAACTAAAAATTCATTTGTATTATATCTTATTTTAATGACCCAGATATAATTTGGTCTTCTAAATAAATCAAAATACTTTTGTAATTGGAGTTCATTATTCAAACCATATTTTAAAAATATAGATTCAGCAAGTACTTGGAAAACCAAGAAATTTTTGCAACTCTTCTTACTAAATTTATCAAACATTAAAAAACACATTAATTTTTAAAGATATGCTTTAAAAAGATGCATTTTAGTAAATGGATGAAGTATAAACCACGTTACTAGTTTCCTTCATATATAGATCACAATCAAAATTCAATACACTTCATAGACCAAAAAATGAGTTCAAACTCAAAGCTTGAATCCATATAAACTTTTCATTTCAATATCAACAAAAATTACAAATCATAAAATTCCTTTGACTAAGCTCTGAAAAGTTTGTTGATGTTGTGTTGTGGATATCACAGAAGTGGATGGTATAGCTAGTGTATCCTCAATAGGAGTTATGATAGTTTGGCATAGGACCTAGTTGTGCATGCACTGAACCTGCCCTTGATGACACACCAAACTTACCTGTTAAAGACTCATGTGCTCCCACATTTGCTTTCCATTCAGCTTTATCCCTCTCCAAATCAGCAATCCCATCCATAATAAACAAAGGATTCAAATCCTCAAGCTCAACAACCCAATCTGATTGTGGGTCAATGTCATCAAGGTCAAATACATATTCTATATCCTTCCCCTTTACCTTATTTTCATTCAATCAAAGTTTGTGCTGGGTAAACACAAAGTCATTCAAGCTTGTGAGTCAGTTAGTTGTACTTGTTTTTGTGAATGGCATCAAAAATATTCCAATTGTGCTCACAACCAGAAGTGCTACAAGGCTAAAATAGAGTACAGTTAGCATTCTTTTCAAAATTAGGTGTTGTGGCACCAAAATCTTCCCACCAAAAAGCTCTAAAGCCAACATTTATTACTTGGTAAATTTATAAGAATTTTAGTAAAATTAAAAATTAAATAGTTTATAGACTAAAATTAAACATAATGTGTTTCTTACCCAGCTATAGAGTTTCCTCCTATGAACACATGAGGAAAATAATGCCCCCCTACCCTTTATAACTCTTACTCATCATGTATGAGATCTTGAAAGTTAACATCAAGGATTAAGCTCTAAATTCACATATTAAGTCCAAACATAACCTTTGCATTTGCTTTGAATGTAGGGAAGAAGAAAAATTGGGGTTCAAATAATAAGCAGCCAAATGAATGTGTTGAGGGAGTTGTCAATTCCAGCTTTAATCAATAATGTGTCACTCCTATTCGACCCATACAAATGTCAAATTGCTTCTTTTCCCTGTCCATGGCCTCATATGGTTACCTCATGGGGTTTTTATCCCCATCCACCAACTACAAACCCTAACTAATAGTTTTGACCAAAGTTCCCAAACTTGGACTCGCCTCAGACTCGGCAAAACTCAACTCGCCAATGACTCGGCAAAGTGAAAAAACCATTGAAATTTAGAGATTTTTAAGGATTTAAAACTTGTTTCATGCACCCATTATTGAATAAAGCTTAAAGACACAATAACATCATCAAATAGAACCTAATTTGATGACATACATAAACATACATCGATCACATAAGTACAAAAGTAAATTGTAGCCAAAGGAAATAGCAAACTTAGATATATTAAATTATAAATATTGTCAAGTGTATATAAAACTCATGGAATATGAAATGCATGACATGAAATGTTCCAAACATAAGTGAAAACAAAAACAATTCCATGGCTCTGGCTCTGCCTCAGAGTAGCCTACATCCCTCCTGCAAAGGCGTCTAAGGTAAGTCTTGGATGATTGAGCAGCCATCGTTTGTGCCTGTGAGGTGCCACTCTAACCAACATCAATTGTGTATGATCGTGCTATATCCTCCTCCTCTGCCATGGCCACAGCCTCCGCCTCTCTATCCGCTTGGTCAACCCACTCAAGGTCCTCATCAGTAAAAACAAGATCGGTAGACTCAGTGACCCACTTGAATTCTGGATCGACCTCCTCTAGCATGATAGGGCTGGTGTCAATGTCCAAAATCTGTTTTGTTCTAAGAAGAAGGTTGTAATGAACAAATACAAGATCATTCAACCTCTCCACAGACAATCTATTGCATCTTTTAGAGTGAATGTACTCGAACATGCTCCAATTGCGCTCACAACCCAAAGCACTGCATGGCTGGCTCAATATGCAGATGGCAATTTTCTGAAGGTTTGGGCTTGTAGGCCCAAACATTTCAGATCTTTTTTTCTTTTCCAACTTTAAGGCAAGATTATAAAATCAAATTATGCACTTAAAATATATTTCTACCTAGATGCAATGTTGTCTAAGCGTCTTTGCACATTTTTCTTCTGAAAATCTCCCCTGTTGCATTATCAAATGCGTCCATCTCGTGCAGTGTAGATCTGGTATCAATAGACATTTGTTGTACCACTAAATATAGCTCACTAAGAACCTCCTCATCCGCCTTGAAATCAGGGCAAAAATGGAATGTCGGATTGAGGTAATAACCAACTACATGGATGGGCTTGTGAAGCTGGTGGTGCCATCTTCAATCAATTATCACCCAAATGGGACCATACTTCTACTCATCTCCTTCATATACAGATCTAATGGCCTCCTTGGCCCTATCCATGCCCTCAAATATGTAGCCCACAGAGGGCTTCTCCCCATCAACACGTAGGAGAACTACTAGGGGCTTAGTGACCTGCAAATATTGTTAAACAAAAATAGTTAAGTCACAAGTGTGTATGAAAATAAGAAAAATTGCAAAGTTGCAAACAAAAGAAAAATATGCATATAAATTAAAAGTGAATACTAAATATTAAACTGTAATAAATTTACCTGCACAATCTCTACACAAGGGGTCCAAAACCTAGCTCATCAAAAATGCAATCTGCCACATCCATCCCTACAATGGTCGTAGGATAGGATGAGGAAGTCCACTCCTCACCGACAAACATGCGCCTCAAAGATGTCTTTGATCGCATCATGGATTTTAATGTGATAAAATTTGAGGCGAATGTTGTGATACCAAGACAAATCAACTCTTTCCGCCCCATGTACTGCCTCATTATGCTAAGGACCAATACATGATTGTAAATGAAACTGCAAATGTTTTTGGCCTTATCAACACATGTCTTGACCATTTCAAGTTTGCCAATATCCTTCAATACGAGGTCAAGGCAATGGGCCGCACATTGAGACCAAAAGAATTTTAGGTGCCTCTCCATCAAAAGCTTACCTGCAGCAACATAACTTGCTGCATAGTCCGTCACCACGTTCTCTTCCCCCACCTCACATATGAATTCCTCAATAGCCTCACATAAGTATGTGGCATTTTTCACATGTGAGGAAGCATCAATGGACTTCAAAAACATGGTGGATCCTAAAAACAAAGCGAAATAATGATCAATGATCAATTAATAAATCATAAATTACAAAATTCAAAATTTCAAATATTAATCATGAAATCAAAATTTAAATTATTCAATGCATTTAGGGAAGTAGTATGATCAATCACCTCTGCAGGAAACAAGAAAATTGAGTGTCCTATTCCTCCTATCGGTCCAACCATCTATCATGATGGTGCAACCCTATTTACTCCAATACACTCACTGGTCCGCTAACTCAACTTTCATATCATCGACCATCTCTAATAAAAGGGGTCACTTAACTCAGTATCAGTAAGGGCTTTGAACCCCACCCCACAAATGGTTACGGCATCTATCATGCTTTGTCAGTAACGAGACCTGTCACAAATAAGTATATGTAAGAAAATTATAACAATTCATTATGATTAGACAAAGCAAAGTTCAACTTCAAAGTTCAAACTATAAAGGGAGGCATGGAAGAACCCTCTCCAACACAACCTACGGATGTGGATGCGGATGAACTAGAACCAATATGAGCTAACTCCTCCAATTGCCTCTTCTTTGTTTCCTTTTGTAGTTCAAATGTTTCTAATTGGACATAACAAAAACGAATTGCCTCGGCAGGTGCTTTTGTACATGGCTCGGTACCATGGCCACATATGCCAGCAATATGGTATTTAAATCTATTTATGCCACCATGATTAATTTCTTTTCAAAATTTACATTTTGTTTGCAATCTTGTTCTACCAGGAAATTCTTCAGTATATTTCCAAGCCTCATCCTTTTGACCTTGTCTCTTAGCCTTAGGATTAGGTTGAAGATTAGGTGGAGCCATTGGGGAAAAAGATTGTTACCAAAACGTAAAGGTTGCTGCAATAAGACAATTTTACAAACAAATTACCATTTGTGCATTGTGTTTTATAAAGTTATAAACTAATAGAAAAAATCAGCAATCCCTACATTTGTGCATTGTGTTTTATTCTTGAAAATTTTCAAAGTTCAAAGAAAGAATTTAGAAAAATCAGCAAACCCTACATTTTTTTAGAAAAAAATGTAAATATATGTTTACAATTTTTCCTAAAAAAAATGTAGGGTTTGTTATTGTGCTACTTCTCTCATTGAAGTATGAAATTTAGATTTAAATGGAAAACATTCAAAATGAAAGTTTAACTTTAAAAAATTAACAATAAAATGAAAATCCCATAAACATACAAAAAAAAAATCTATAAAATTTAACACTTACCTCTTTGAAATGAGTTGAGAAGTCTTTGCAGCTGCGGCTATGGACTCCTTGATGCTCTAAATTCAAGTATAATGCTGCCCCAATGTGATTTGTTGAAGTTTTTTAGCTCTTCCTCCCTGCTGGTTGCAAACCTATGGCCTCTTATTTATCTTCCTATCTCACACTTCCTCTCTTCTTCTCATAACAATGAAATAAGATACTTTTAAGGGTTGGAAGGAAGAGCTAAGTAAAAAAAAAAAGTTAAAAAAGGTTAAGTTTTTATTAGTTTTTAAGTGGCGAAATATGTCTTGCCGCCAGTCGAGTCACCTGGCTCGGACTCGACGAGTCAGCTACATGACTCGGGACTCGGTGAGTCATGTGTCTGACTCGGCTGAGTCCGAGTTAGAGTCATTCTCACTCGGCTAGGTCAACTCGACCCACGACTCGCCTGGACCTGCCAGGCTTGTCGTGAGTCTGGGAACTTTGGTTTTGACACCTAAAACAAGAGTGGATGAAATGGAAATTAGAAAATTAGACTTTAATTCAAAAAATTTATAAAAAATTACAATCAAGAAATCAAAATATCAAAATATTACAAAAACATGTAACACTATAGGGGTTCATCCCATAGTGTGATGGTTAAGTTGTGGCATTGTTGATGTTGCCAACAAGGTTCCAATGCGCACTTGGCCATTGTGATCGTACGATTGTGCCTTCAGGCTTCACTAATCTAGTGGCTCGTGGGCTGTGAACCATAGTACTGATGCTTCTAGCATTCATGCTAGGTGACTTTGCAAGCGTTCGTGCATGTGGTCCACTCCCTCTTTGGGTAGGTGTCTTCAATGGCTCTATGCCCTATTGGGTTGTCATGCTCACAAGTGTGGATGGTTTTGTGTGTTCATGTCAGGGATGAGGTCCCCTAATTGTGGCTTCAACTAGTGCACGACTAGGCTGAAATTCCCACATTCACCTATTCAAAAAAAAATTTTAACATTGTAAAAAAAAAAAAATTAAAGAAAATTCTAACGAAAAACTTACCATGATGTCATCCATGGTCTTGACAAATGTATCATCAAAAACTGTCTTCACAACCCTCTTTGCTTCTGTCATCTTATGGTAACTACTTTCCAAACCACCTTTCACTCACAAGCACAAGATTGGGCAATGTAGTTGCTAAACTATACAAGGTAAGGAAATTAATGGCAATCCATGTGACTCCTAATTTCTTTAATGCACAAGGTTGTTCACACTGTTCAATCCTCATATTCACCACCCAATAGAAGAAGAGCCCTCCTATCTTCCCCAATGTTTGACCCTGTAAAATTGTGAAATGTGGATGAGGCTCCCACTACCTTTGTTGTCCTCTCTTTTCTTTTTCTACTTTGTTACCTCTAGAGTTGCTTTAGTACATGGCATAACATATTGGCAAAGGATTTGTTCAAGGTGATATTTTAGGCAATTTACACCTTCTCTCATATATTTAAAACAATGATTGCAAATAACCATTCCCTTTTTGTAATATCTCCCTAGGATATTTTTTTCAGATTTTTGACCAAAAATTTTTGCGGGAATTTATACATCTTCATGCAAAATGATTTCTTTTCATCCAACAGATTATGCTAAAAATCATGTAATATAGGACTGAAATAGAAATCTGAAATTTAATATGAAAATAGATCATTACAACTTTTTTTCTCAGACAGATATGAAGTACCTTTATTCACAATTACGCCCAGCTGTGAACTCCGTCATGAATTCACCTCAAAGTCGAATTGGGTTTCCATCCAATTGACTAAATTGCCAAGAATTTTCATCCCAGCAATTCTGAACCGAAAGCCAGAAGCTTCCAAATTCTCCAAGAGAACAATAACCGAAACATAAACCAAACATCATCCCAATGAGCTTCTCTATGTTCTTTAAAAGAGCACCCCTGCGACCCTTCGTTTTCAAACTACCTGTCTCCTCATTTCCTTTCTTTTTGTCCCCTTTTAAATCCCTTTTTATAAATTAAAATGACTTTATTAATTTTTCATTAAGCTCCAAATAAGTCATTTTACTACTTTATTAAGTTGTCGTTAAATTTCCAATGTCCCAAAAAAAGGGACATTACACTTTTCTATACCTTCTAACTGATGTTTTCAGCAAGTGTCCTTAAGCTTTCTGCCTCCATGGATGCTATATTTTTTCAAAAATAAAAATCAAGTATGGCAAAAGGGAAATAAATTATAATAGAAATGAATCATTATTGTTGGTATAGCTCAAAATAGAGTCATCATTAACAAGTCATCCTTGTTTAATTCTAATATGTGTTAATGGGTGTCAAATAGCCAATAGCAAATGGAAACTATTTTTGAAATTTAAAATTATTCTTAATTTTAAATTATCCTTGTGCAATAAGTTTACAATGGCATATTACTCTTAATTGTAAATGGTGTTTGCACTTCTTAATTATACAAGTTTATCTAAAACTGCATCATACATAGTATTTTCACTTTTAAGCATTTTAAATTGCCTAGGATTTTTACAGAACGGGATTTATTTATTTTTGTATTCTATATTTTATTGGTGCAATGGGAAACAATAAACACTATCCTTTAGGACATGGAGTTCAAATCCTTTACATTTGTATGACAATTTGATTTTAATATGTATTCAATTTATGTAGAACATAAATCTGCATTCAAGCTAAATAGCTTCAAACTAATGCCTTAATGATAAAAGAAATTTTTAAGTAAATAAAGCCAAACACTACCAGAACAAATGCTAACTACCTAAATGCAAACCATGCCTCACTGTTGTAGTAGTATTATATTTCATACCAATGTGACAATGCTAACCACTAATTGATAATACATATTACAAACTAGATGAAGGTTTGTTCAGTGGGAAGGCACTGACAACAAGTGATAACATATTTAGTTTACAAAGCAAAGGGGAAATACATCTGATTTAAGTTTGAAATGTATTTTTTTGTAAGCATTCATAGTCTCGAATACAGATCGCAATTCACACAGATTTCATCGACATGCAACTGCTCACGGCCTCTAAAATGGTTAAGCCCTTGCAACGTCTAAAAGAATGAAATTCTTCCGACATCTAAAACATTTAAACCCTCACAACATCTAAACAACATGAAGTTTCAATGCCAAACTAAAATGTGTGCATATTTTATCACTTTTGGTTGGTTGAGTCAAACGCCAAGTCACAAGTCAGGTACCTTTTTGATAAGCTTCAGCGATCTTTTGCATTGGAATTGCAGTAAAGTACTTGTGGCCAAGCTTTTGGCAACATTTTTGACTTGCGAAGCTACGAGTAATTGTAGAGTTATTAAACTATGATTCAGACAATGAATAAGAATTTCTCATATGTTTTGAGCATTAATGGTAGAGATGTAAGTTGCACAAATGTTTTCTGCATTGAGAGATGCTTCTTGAGAAGATATTGTGTATTTGAGAAACACACCTTCTCTCAGAATATGAAGTTGGACTGGCTGGCTTAGAATTGAAAAATTAAGATTTGTTACCTTGATAGAATTCACACCTGAAACTGGTTGACACACCATTGTAGTTGCTAACCCAATTAAAGTTTAAACCAATCTACAATAGAATTATTCTTCCCAAATGTGTTATGATGTCATATATTAACATAATCTTGTCATCTCACATACATCATTCTTCTTTCCATGGTCTTCTTACATGGTTGGAAATCTAGTACAATCAATGCAGATTGTCAAATGTTTTAGATGTAAACATTTCTTTACAATATAAATTTCCTTATCTGCAGAGAAATATTTTTTAATATCTTCAGCATATACCCTGCTTGAAAAGTCTAAAAAGTATTTCTTACCTTCCTTGATGAAACAAAGAATTTCACCCAAGCACTCTTTGAGGCATTTATACAAATCACAAATTTATCAAAGATGGCACAAACAAAACAGGCAAATTATTTATCTTTTCTTTGATTCTATTAACAATAGTTGTATGGGAAATCAACCATTGAAACATTTTTTTTTTCTCTTAGCAAATCCTACAACTCAAAAAGAGATTTTGTTTTCTTTATAAAACTCCAAAGAAGTTTGTCTGCACAATGCACACATAATAGCCGGCATATCTTCTCTTTTTTGTTCTGGATCATGCATTTGATTAACTTGTTCATCTTCTATTTCAACGATTGCAATTCCCCCTTTGACAGTACTAGAGACAAAACTAGGTCTCTTAAAAGTTCATCTGATTGAAGGTTGAAATGTAGAAGAGGAAGATAATGATCTAGCAAGTATGTGAATTGACCCATTTCTTTTGTGGATTGGTTTCTTTTATTCTTTTAGCCTACAGACAACATGTTGTACCTAGTCTAATTTCCACTCATTTAGAATATCGGTAGAATTTATCAAACTCTTTTCTAAATGAACAGTTCAATTTAATCTTTGTGCATAAGGAAGGTTTTCTAAAATCTTTAGGTGATTGGTATTTGTCATGGAGTATAAGACTTAAATATTTAGTTTGGCATATTTAAGTCTACCAAACATGTTCAAAACATGTATTGACAAAAACAATCTAAAGACTCATATTTGACTTCACGGAATCCCTTGTCATGAGCACATATAGAAAGATTTGGATAATATTCAAAACAAACAAGATTTCCATTCAACCTTGACAAGAAGACAATTTACAGGTGCATTGTAAACTTATTTCTCTTCAATCCTAAATAGCCATATAAGACAAAATTCTTATATTTGCAAGAATACAAGGTGTCTCATAGATCCAAATAGTGTTGAAGTGGACAAATTGGACATTTTTATTCAATTTTAGACTGGGGAAGTAATGGCAAAAGCTTGGACAAGTATGCATTTCCAAATTTATATTCTAAGGCTAACTCTATAACATTAACTCTATGCCTAATAGAAGACTCAAACGTCAACTTTTATAATAAATTAGAGAAAATATCCCTTGAGTTCAAAACAAATTTGTTATATAATCTTTCATATAAAACTTTGTAAACACTTATAAATAAGTGCCTTGACACTTAAGTTTTCTAATGGTGATTCTTATAGTTTGCATACTTGAACTTGACTCGGACCAGCAAAATTAAAAAAACTTCCAACTCGGCAAAACTTGCAAACTTAGAGGTCTGCATTCAAGTCTAGAGCTTGATGAAATGGGTGTCATGAATACACGGACAACAAGTGTCTTCAATCTGTCTCCATATTAACCCTTGATTCCTATCCTATGTTGGGACTCATCATTGTTGCAACAGCTGTAGTCGTCCTCGTCAACTCCAAAAAAAATATTGGGTATAGCAAGAGTAATATCTCCTATGCAGCCTTCTACTCAATGTTCCAACACAATTTGATGTTGTGGCTGTAATGTCCACTTTTTGGCTAAGTCAGGAAATAGGGGCAATTATCTAGAAATCAAAATCACAAGGAACTTCTTTCTGTAAAATCCTTATTTTCTGCTATAGATTATGACTTATGAATATGAAAATGGTGTAATTGATAGTATGGAACTGATATTATAATTATTCCAATAACAATATATAAATAGAGATCACTGCTATATCTGATATAATATGGAGGATTATGCAAATTGATCTTTATCCAAGAATATTAGCCTTGTCTGATATTACAATAGAGAATATGCTAGTCAACTTATTCTATAATCGCTTATAGCAATCAGATTGCTGTTTCAATTATATTCCTTAAAATGTATGCAATAACTAATAAAATAATATTGCCTATGGTGATCCAATTGCTATATCTGATCTGATCTTTATAATATATGCAATGACGACTGATTTATAGAAACAATATTACCATCTCAGATATGGAGTTTAAATACTTGCAATGTCTGATATCAATATCGCTTAATAGAAAATAGTTGCAGTCTCAAATGTGGATAAATAATCTTGCAACGATAGTCTGATGCTGCATCTGATATATATGTGATTATTGCTTGCGATCAATGGTGCTGTGTCTGATGTAGATCTATGTGCTTGCAACCAATTTGTGCCTGAGAAGGCAAAAGCTTGAAAAGAGCAAATCCAATAGGATTGAATAAAAGAGGTAATCGACTTGATGCCCCAAATGATAAGTTGACCTCCCTCTTATACTTCGTACGCTGAAGTGGTACGTCTCAAGAGACACATCCCTATCCCTTCATAAGCAGCCAATCCTTAATCACATCCTTTCAAAATTAATGTTTCTTCATTAATTGGTGTTTGATGATTACTTAATTTGTTATGGTAAATCGATGTTGTTTCTAAAAGAAACAAACATTAACAAAAGACAGAATAGGAAACTTTCCTAAACAAACTAAGACGACTAGATGACCATTAAAGAAACATTCTATTATCCTAATACCCTCCCAATATGGTCATCGTCTAACTACCCTGCAGAAGACTACATGTCTTGTGGCCATAAATACTTCAGAACATTATGTTGCTGCTGAGACCCTCCTTGGATCTGCAAAACGTTAATGACCAAAAACCCATCCAATTTGATGTTGAAAGTTTGAAACAAAGGTATTACTCCCTGTAGCCAGAGACACCAAGATGAAACTAAAACCACAATTTTGAGGAAAATCACCAAACCCTTTTGCAGATGAGCACTATGCCCCAAAACAGACTGCAAGATGATTCACCAAGAAGTGTTGCAGATGAGCAGTACAACTCAACACAAACTGCAAGAAGCCACGATTTTTGTGGAAAAAATCGAGAAAACCCTAACTAAAGTTTACAGAGCATTGTTTTTTTTTCGGGAAAAAAACGGTAAAAAACCAACAAACAAAATCCCACGCGAACAAATCGTTCCGCAAATTACAGAAACCATAAACGATTTTTGAGAAGAAAAATCGATCAAAACCAAACAAATAGCTAGCAAAGAATCTGAGACACAGATTAGCATACAAAACATTGTTTCTTTCAAGGAAAAACGGTAAAACCCCACCAGAATAGAGCCCTCCCAAACTGCGGAAACCTTGACAAGGTCATACAGGAGCTAACTCTTAATTTTTGAGGAAAAATTTATAAACTCTCGCAAAAATTTTAAGGGGATAAGTTAATAAACCCATAAAATAATTTTTGAGGAAAAATTATTAAAACCTAACATATAATTTTTTAAAAGGGAAAAATTAGAAAAACCTATTTCCAAAGGGCAGCCAAATTACAAAAACAAACAGGAAACCCTCAGCACTAAAATTTGGATTAGGGTTTCAGTGGAAAATTTATGCAAAAAGTAGACGATGTTGAGAAAAACCCAGATCGAGTGCCTTCAAGAACTCGCGGGCTTAAAATCTCCCAAAATCGCAGCAGAAATAAAATGAACTCCACCACAGGCGGGAATTCATTGGCAGATGGTCCTGTCTGGAAAAAATGCAACCAAGTCGCAGTCGTAGGAGACGCAGCGTTTTTCGTTTGCAGAAGGCCGTGATTTGTAGCAGCGGCTGTAAAAAATAAAGCCCGCGATCTGAAAGAAAAAACCCTGGTAAAAACAAACGCATTTTATAGCGGCAATTTTAGCCGCGAAATGCAAAAAACGCGACACCAAAAAGGCCACAGGAGCACAAACGATGCGATTCTTAGTGTCGCATGCGGGTAAAAAGCAGAAAACGCGATTAAAAAGTCGAATTAATAAACCCTCAAAAAAGTATTTCAAATCCACAAAAACTCTCGCGAATTTGCAAATGGAAAACCTTCGTGATTTTGAGTCCACAGATTCGCAGTAAACCCTAGACGGGTTTGGAGTAGACCGCGAAAGGTGAAAAAACCACCACAAGATAATTCGCCCAAAAAAAATTCATAACCCTGGGCCCTCCCCTGAGGGAGTCATACCCAAACCCGCACCCGCTCTGACACCATGTTATGATAAATCGATGTTGTTTCTAAAAGAAACAAAAATTATCAAAAGACAGAATAGGAAACTTTCCTAAACAAACTAAGACAACTAGATGAACATTAAAGAAACATTCTATTATCCTAATATAATCATCATTGTGCCTCTTGACTTTAACCATTATCACTGACCATAATAGTTTATTATTGGTCCTACTTATTATCATTAGAACAATAACTATCTTCCTTGTAACCAATAATTTGAATGGCTCCACCGCATACTCCCATCGTTGCCTTTCATATATCAGTCTCCTTTGTATTAGACGATATAGTAATAGCTGAATTTCTTCAATGGTAACTAACATCGTGCTTCCTCATAATCGCTGATATAGTCATCTTCTATCCTCACCAAACATTGCTAGATCTTTCATATAATCGTTTGAGATGTAAGACGATACCAACATGCCTGATTGTTTGATTAGTCAATGTCGTTGGATAACATATCAGTTTGATGTATGTTGAACTGATCTGAATAATATCATGCTAAACTCAGTCTGTATCTTATTGTGTCGTTTTGGCCAAGGTCATCGATAGACTATCACTTGAATTTCAATCTGTATATTACCTATCAATTATGTTTGTACATGCTGGTATCAATGTACTAAATATGATTATCCGATCTTAGTGATTTGTTCTTCATGTTTGATCCTTGATCGTTCTCTTTCACTAACTATCAATCCCTTGTTCTTTTTATCATCTTTTGACTTTGTAGCTGAATGATGCTCAATATGTAGATTATAACATGTTGGTACTCTTATTGCCTTAGAATGTAATGGTTCTCGTTAATTCTTATCAAATGCATTCTCCTTATAGCTATTCTAGATACTGGTTGATGATCATGTAGTGCTTATTTCTTATAGACGATCAGCTTAGTCTTGGTATATGACTTAGGAAACCGTCTTATTTATAAGACTTCACGGTTTCATACTTTATTCTTTTATCCTTCACTATTAATCTGCTATCTCCTATCTACTATTAGAGGTCAAGCACTGCCACTCCTTGCCCACAAGGTGTCTTAGTGTTCTAGTAGTGTTGGTCCAAAAACGGGGACATTACAGTGGCAAACATTCCATTTGAGGCAATTGATCCCTCCACGCATTTTCAATCCGTGATTATAGCAATTGACCAATTACAGGGTTAGCCCTACCATGTGATGCTTCCAAGAAGCAAATTGGCTTCCAATGCTTTAATTTCTACTTATTCATGCCATTCGATACAAATTGTGAACCCTGGAAATGGATTTGATTGCTGCAAACTCTAGCATTCAAAAAGAAAAAATAGAACTTAGCTTTGAAAAAAAAATTAAAAAGCAACCAAGTTTCAGAAATGCACAAACCTAGCTAGCATAGATTACTTTGAATGCATGTAAAACACCATATTGTGGTCCAAAATTTAGCTTTTAGAAGAAAAATATTCGATGTGGAACTTATTAAAAAATTAAAACGCTCTAAACCAAAAATGTTCAAGCCTACCTTTGCTGCGTATTTTTCTGTCTCAAAGAGTAAAAATAAGACTTATACCAGAAAATCTAAACCATTGTTTGAGAAATTCACAAAAAACTCGGAAAACGGCATGACAAGTAGTGGACCATGATTACTAAAGTTCCGGGATACACAACGCATACCTTGCACTTTTCCACAAGAATGTGTCCCCATCCCCATAACATTTGGGGGACACTCCCCAACTCCAAGGCTGGACTCAGTAATTATTGGAAACATTTGAACGTTTGCAACGTCAGAAAATAAAAAAATAAAAAAACATAGTCAGCAATGCAAATAATTTGGTAGAATGCCAAATACATAGCATATTCAGCAGATGAACTCTATCTAGTTATTACAAAGAGTAAAAATGTTTAACAACTACTCTACTGCCAACTTCTTAATCAATTTTTGGCCATATTGTTTGGGATTGCCCCCTCAAATAATACCTGCATACTGTGGAAAATATGTGGTCACTTATAAGGTATTATTGAAATTTTATGTTGCATGAAATTTCATAAAAGCACCAACCCTCCTCGAAGCACAAACTCTGAACAGCGGAAGAAACAACTTCAGTTTGAGCACCACCTCAACTGCAAAACTCAACAAATTTTAGAACATGCATAGCAATGTATAATGATAGCAGCATTAACTTCATGAATACCTCCACACCAAACTTTTCCTTTTACACCAAGCTCCTTTGATCCCACACAAAAACAAGAAATTACAAACCCAAAGTATAAACTTATACACCCAGCCCCACTTCAAAGGCTCAACTTCGCTGAAGATGCCCGTCCCTTGCTTGAAAATAACAACACTGCTCAACAGGGCCTCAAACACAACAATTTTACTCAATTAAAACTTCACGCCCAAATATAGGCTCCTCAATAACTGCAATCAATAACAAAAATCACAACTCACAAAGAAACGCCCAGCCATTACAAGACTAGTCAACTCTGCACTGCCAAAACCAGAAATAAACTCTTTCAATGTATTTCTTCAACTTCTTAACATGTTCGACACAATATAATCACAGCTCTATTACATACGCAGCACCCAAAAAATATTCACACTTAAAGTATACGCTATTTTTCTCAATAAAATCCCTTCACACAGGAATAACATGTTTGATGCCAATCATTTCTTCATACCCAGCTTCTTCGATCCCCTGCAACACCATACTTACAGCAACTTCATCGCACAGCATAGTAAAGATAATCATCCCACACTTTGATCTTCCTACTTATCCCACCACTGGTCCCACTCCCTCAGGATCCCCCTTGGCTCCTTCAAAGAGGGTTCTCACTGGCTCCATTCTGAGACCGACCATCATATTGACAGAGAGCACAAGATTTGTTAGCTTTGTAGTATCAGGGACGTTGAGTCTGAGTTGCATTTTATCTTCCGCTGCCCTTTATACTACAAGATTAGAGGGAGGTTTTACTATCTCTTCAGGGAGCCATAGTCGCTCTCCACGTTCTTCATGTACACGGACCAGAGGTGCCTTGCTCTTTATCTTCAAGAAGTCGTTAGGCTCAAGGACCGCACGCTCCAGCTCCGGCATCCCATGACGCCTCAGTCTTGTTAACTCATCACCTCCTTCACCAAGCTTCGCTCGGCACGCGGCACCAAGCGTCAACTGGGCATTGCCCCTTGTCCTAGGTCCGTGAGGCCTAGTACGGGTTCTTACCAGTAGTAGTCTTTATCTTCCAGGACTACCCAAAGGCGACTCAAAGCTCCATCTTACCCTGTGGTTTATCCTTTTGTGCTGAAGTTCTTCGTTGTTGTTCAAGATTCTTAGTGGGGCTCTAGGGGTTCCTCCCCCACCCCCACTTGTTTTACTTTTTTTAGTTCTTGCTCTTGTTGCTTCTTTCAAATGTTGTTTAGTATCCTTGCTATGGGTTGGCCCACTTTTTTTCTCTCGACAGTCCCTTTGACCCTTTGTGGTCTTTTGTTGGACATTAATAGATTTGTCTATCTTATCTTATCAATCTAACATTTTTTATTATCTTCACAAAGAAAAACCAAATCCATAATTGCTCAATTCTATCACATAGGAAATATGCTTATCCACAATTTTTTAATCAATAATAGCTCGACTCTATATATACTATCATGACAGGAGATGGTTGCTTCAGAATTTCAAAATCAACACCAACAACTCGACTATAATAATATATTTGCCTCAAAAATATTATGCCTCATAAAAGCATTCCCCACGATGTTGAAAAGTAACACATAGTAATACCCAATCGCATAACATCTTCCCATCTCTATACAATCGCACGCATTTTTTTAATTTGAAGCAAGGTATGAATATACTCATTGCAACATTTTATTTTAGAATTCCATGCACACGCTTAGCTAGAACCAATAATGCCTATCAAATATTATCATCCACAACACTCTTCATACTCGACCACTACCCATTTTATGCATTCAAGGAATTACACAGCCGCCCCTCACAAAAACGTTACAAGGAATCTAAAATCATCGCACCAAAATTAGGGACAAAATAAAAATAAATTGAAACCGCCAATTAATAAAATCTGAAGCCACAATTGCACCAAAAAGATAAATTTGATTCCATAGAAACCGTTGTAATGATGTGAATTGCCTATTTGGAATAAGGAATGCTCTTCATTCTAGAATTTCTTTGTTTTTTGGAGCATGATATGTTTACAGTTTGCAAGGAAAAATAAATATAATTCTTCCCTCATTCAACCAATTAAACATAGTGAAAGAAATGCATTCAGACCCAACATACGATGCTACTAATGGTATGTATTTTCAAAAGATCACAGTCAAAAATTATATAAATACCATATTGCATTACAAATCATAATCTCTCAAATAAAAAACCAAGATGGATTCCGAGCGGTTTCATGCACCTGATTCGTCCACTATGTGATACGATGACGCACAACCTCTCAGCCTGCGTGTCTACTCCAAGGTGATAAGGTCGATGGTTTACAGCCCACTCGTAAGCCTGCAGCCATATGCTAATGTAGCAAGATCACGCCCAGACGCAGTCACTGGACAACGGACAGCGTAAGGAGTTGGGAAGGTGACTGCTCAAACACAAATCTGTGTCGCGCGCAGCACCTTATGAGTCTCAGAACCCGATACTATGATCACCTTGTGCTAAGTGATTAACTTCACCCTGAATGCGAAGTTTCCAGAACTTACGCGTTCTCAACCAAGACGGACTCGCCAGCCTTCTACTGCAGCGTTCGATGATGTTCAATGTGTTAAGGGTGGTCGTACCAATACTAGCTTGCCGTATTGTCAAAGAGCTATGAATTAAAATATAGCCGCAGTGTTTCCTGTATATTGAAGGCCCACTGAATTTATTGGAACGGTTGCTCCTCCATCCACGCCCCTAACTCGATGACCAGAACAGTTAAGATGCCCACCATATAGGCATATACTATCAATGATACCCTTCTACGCTTCTAGCATTCATGTAGTTTTTAAACTACAGCATTCCACGGTATTCCAAGACTCAGCTCGACTGGTAGTGTAGTTCGAGTTTGCTTGAGATGATGAACCCCTTAAATATAAATTTTGAGATTTCTACAAAATGAAGATCACTGCTTGGAGATACTTGACATGTGTGATTTCACCATTAACGAGATGTTGGGTCTACGTCCAACCTCTCAACTTTCCTCAAGGGTTTCTGTCCTCAAGAAATGACCAATCACAATTGCAACCAGATTCGTTTTTCTTTTGTTCATAAATTCCATGGTGCTTTTCCCAAGAATGCCTTTTTCTTTTATAACCTCGAAGTGAGGGAAAATACACACACTTAAGCAATGTGGGATAAAAGTGCTCACTTAAGTCACTTAAGTGACCTTTTTGAAATAAAGTAACTTAAAGTCATAAAGTGTCTTAATAATGTCACTTTATAAAATAAAGTAACTTGACTTTAGAAAAAGAACCCAAAATAATAAATATTCGCCCATTGAAGCCTGTGACTGGCTGGCATCCTCTGAAAGAAGCCATTAGCCTATCCGGATGGGGTGATAGACTAATTAGGCACCACAATGGCCTACTACAGAGAAGGGGACATTACAACCGTCCTTTTTTTATTCAATTGATGGTGTGTCAGTCTAACTTGGCCAGCAAGCAGGTGAAGTAGACAAGCAGCCAACTTAAGCATACACCCAACCAGCTCAAGCAGACAACCAAGTAGCTCAACCAGAAAACCAAGCAGCTCAACCAACTACCCAGGTAGCTCAGGCAGACAACCAAGCAGCCGATGAAGCTCTGATGAATAATCGGCAGCTTGATAGGCATTTCATTCCAATTCTATATTTGAGTAATCCTCCAAAATTCATACGACCTTGATCATCAACCTTTGACATCACTGACAAAATATTCAACATGCACAATTTCAGTGCATAAGATCTATTATATTATATAAATCTTCTCATTTAAGTTCTATAGAAGTGTTTATGTGTGTATAAATATATGTATAGAAAGTTGAAACACAATGTTTTCAGCTTTTGTGTATAAAATTATTTTTAAAATTCTTGTGTTGATTTGTATGCCAACACTCAATTCAGTTCTAATGTGATCTAATGTGGTTATATTATGAATATAGTGAATGCCTTATCATATGAACAATCAAAATGTCCTATATTTCTTAATTTTTAATTCTTTACTTTTTAATTGCCATCCCCTGCCCCCAGAAACACCATTGATCATAGCTCAGGATTAATTCTACCATGATTAATGCATTTCAACATCTCCCCTTGACTCTGTTATTTTCTTTCTAAATTCATAAAAAATTACAAAAACACAAATTAAAGTATCACTCTTTGTTTTACAGTATGAAATATTCAAATTCTTTAAATAACTTTAATGTTAAACTTAAATTCTATCATACATATCAATAAAAGACCAGTGATCACCATATGACTACTTGCAACATTGGAATTCAAAGATTCATATAAACAAAATGGAAGACAGTAAAGACAAATCACATCATAAACCAGCAAAAAATGAACGCAAAACTGAAAACATGTTTAATGAAATCGTAGAATATTTTGCAACCATTAGGGTGGGATGACCTTAAGTGGTGAAAGAAAATGGATTTCCAAAGTGTAGAGTGTTAAAACCCTAGGAGACATGATTAAGTGTTGAAATTGAGTAAACTGCCACAATGAATACCCTAGATTGGCAAATCTTACTAATGACACTGGGTGCATGTGCTAGGTGAACTTGACAGAAGAGATTTTCCTTGATTTAGGAAACTAAGCAAAGGTTACCACAAGGAAGCATAATTTAACAAATCAATAAGTGTGTTGTGCAATCAAGCTAAAGCTTAAAGAATGAGAGCAAGTAAAATTTAGTAGAAAGCCAGGATTAGAAAAACAAAATAAGACGTAGCATGCTGATTAACAGATGGTCTTAAAAACTCAAATCAAATATGAAGGAAAGCATCTGAGAGGAATCCTTACCTGAAATGTTTCCCGAAGTAGTGCCAACCAAGAAGTATTATTGACTTCACCATTTTCCATTATCTTTCGCCTTAAGCCATCAGCACGGGTGAGGAACAAATCAAGATACTGCATGTTTGACAATAGTTTTTAGAGTGTATTTTTGTGTCTGTAACATAAATTTGGACATAACTACCATATTAACCTTTAAAGACGTAGACCACCAACATGAGGAGTCTAAGCAATTTATTCCAAGCCAAACATTTCCACTACAAATACACAACTCATTATGCAATCCACAGCTTTTTCTTGTTATGTAGATTTCAATGACAAATACCCCACATAGCTTCAACTTAATTACAGTCTCATGTGGGTTCTATGTACCATGTCTTTAGAACATCATACAATGGATTATACGAACTATCACTAAAAACTTGGTAGCCAACAAATTAAGAAACTAAGTAACCCAAAGATTGACCACATCTTGCCATCATGAATTTAAATGAAAGCATATATCAACAAATTTATTTTTACCTCATTAGGATTTGAAAATCCACATTGCAGAGACTGCTCAAACACCTGCAAAATACAGTCTGGTCAATTTCCAAACTTGCATTATTAAATACATAAATATTAGAAAGCAACAAAAAGCATGAATCAAAATGTAAACAAAACACCTTAGATGTGTAAAGAGTTAAAACACATATTCAGTATACATTCTGAATCAGAAATAGATAAAGGAAGCCCATGTTTATGCAAATAGCATTATAACTCAACTTTCAATCCAAACATGATACAAGTTGCAGAAATATGCACAACTTACATAAATATTAGAAAGCAACAAAAGGCATGAATCAAAGTGTAAACAAACAACCTTAGTTGTGTAAAGAGTTAAAACACATATTCAGTATACATTCCAAATCAGAAACAGATAAGGAAGCCCATGTTTATGCAAGTAGCATTATGACTCAACTTTCCATATAAACATGATACAATTTGCAGAAATATGCACAACTTGGCAAGGAAGTTACCACTAAAATGACATTCCTATTGAGGGGAAAGAATCTGAACCCTATACAATTATTAAATTTCATCATTGACTGACAATGTATGCAGCTAAAGCTAAGGTTTCTTTCATCTTTCCCACACTTATGTCAATGCAAACCTGTTCTTAACTTGTTTCCCACAACATAGGAAGTTTACAATTCCATTATTGTTCACAGGTTTTCCGAGTAAGACTGGAATCAAAACCACGCTGCCATTCTCCCACCAAATGCACCACACATATACCCACTACAGAAGACACAAAGATACCTCAGGATACACCTGCTTACATCTCTGATGCAGCATCTATTGAAAGAACCTTCCCTGGCATTTTCCCATGTATCATGGAGCACCTCCAATGTGTACCCCCACAAGCAACCAAGAGAATAAAAACAACAAAAATGACACAAAAATATATTATAGTTTGCTAAATTTTACAATCTCCAAATATTGGGAAATTAAATTATGGAAACAAGTATTATTGCATTTAACTTGTATAGTGACTATATATGAAGATTATCGCGCTGATGGAGTATTTAATTCACTGTAGTTTGACAAAAATTGTTTAATTACATTAAGACTGAAAAAATGGAGAGAAACTATAGTCAAATAGAGTAAAAAGGTAGTGAATTATGGAGATATTTAAATTGTAACTCGCCTGAGAGTGCAACCTATGAGTATAAAACAAAGAAATAGTAGTTCATAGGATTGGAGATCAATTGAAAAGAATATGATTTTGAAGAGTGACTGCATGTATTTTGCAGCCACCTAGATTTTAGAGCTAGTACATCTCATTGAAGCTCATGATAATAGCAAACATCAAGTTTCTAAAATTGGTAAGCATATCTGAATTTTTTGTTACTGTCATCACAAGTCCCCACAAGATGGTGGTTGGCCAATTTCATATGTTCCATGGATTCTCAACTAAAGTTGATGTTCACATAGATGATCTTGAGGACATTCTTTATCAACATACACACAATGATGGCAATTGTATATTGAACCCTCTTTTCATTGCTATTCTGCTCTCTGCTGCTGATGTCCTGCTTTCTGCTGTTGATGTCCTGCTTTCTGCTAATGGTGTCCTTCTCACTCAATGTAAGATACTAACCCTGTTCTGAACCAAAAATTTTAAACAACTTTTTAACCAGTCCAGCTACTAGGACACTTGTCAAACAATTTGCTTGTTCTCTGAGCATTCAGTTTTTATGACAGCACAAACTTCGAATCTTTTTAATTATTTTCATTGTTTCAAGTTTCAACAACATTCATTTTTTGCATGGCCAACATGTTTAACTGAAATTTACATAACCAGATGATAACAACCAATGCTACAGCTCAGTTCTATTTGAAGCTTCAGATTACAGTGATCTTTGAAATTGCAAATTCATATAGAAAATTCATAAACAATGAAGTAGTTGCTAACCTTTAATCATGACAGCATTCATTCCAATTCTGAAGTACAAATACAACTGTATACTCTTTATTAATCTACTGGACAGAATTTTAAAAGACTATAAGATGTGAGGCTGACCTCTGTGATGGGCATGTACAGGTCATATAGAAAAGACTCCATCTTCAACCAGCTACCCTCAGCCTGGCTGCCCAGAAATGGTCCTCACAATGCTGTTTGGTAAATCAAAGGTTGATAAAAGTCCGTAAAACCCAAATCTCTTCTCACGTCTTTACTCTGTCAAATATTCATAGCATTAATTCTCAGAAAACAGTCTACTGATTTCAGCAGAATCTGAACTATTTCTTCAACTGTTTCTGTGAATTCTCTTTCACGACACAACGGGTTTTGATGACAAAAGACTCAGAAAATACATTCAGACCAAAAAATGCCAATAATATTCACGGGCTCAATAGTCCGTGCCATTCAAGTCACCCAAATAATTAATACCCGTACCCAGCAGACATGAATGAATCACCAGCCAGGGACAATAACCACTGAATGAGTCCACTCTTCAAATATGGTAACCACAGAACAAATCTCCAGCACAGACGAAATCTGGTATAACCAGGATACCTGTTCAACACTTGGAAATAACCAACAATATATACAGTTGTCTTTCGGAGGAAACATTAACTCTGCAAAATGTAGCCGGTCATTGACTATGCAATTACATCTCATATTCACCCTTGTTCGAATGCTTTCACAGTAACGTTAACATACAGATTGGCCCGACACTCTCAATAACTGACCACTGCTCACTCGGTTGCCAAGAATAGATATCTGGAATGGCAATGAAATAGAATAGATACGTTTCAAACTCAAAGGAATTTACTTCTGACAATTCTCAGAAACGTTCAAGATGTTACATTGTGGTAACTACTGGAAATTTTAAGCTTTCCTACTCACGGCATAATGAAATCGTCTGAAAACTTCACAAAGCCAGTATTCTCAAAAAATGGCAGTAGAAGTCAAGACTATTTTAACCCAAGACTCTTCATATTCCACACAGAAAACTCAATGAAATCACCCAGAGGTCACAATGCATTAATCGGCTCCTTCACGGCAAAGACATTAGGAGTTTGAATGTGTACTTCAACATATTATTAATTTGAGAAACACATATTTTTCCCTTACGCCACACGATAATTGAAGAATATTTTATTTCCTCACATAATCAACCAATAATATAATTATTCAATAGCTAATATGTTATTACTATGAATTGTCAAAATATCAATATTTTCAGCAAAAATGTCTTTCCCTTCCAATAAAATAATCTTCAGAAGAACAAGGTGAGATACCGGAATGATACCTCCAACCAGAACTGGATTTTCGTCTAATTCAAGAGAAAAGCCTGAAGGTTTCCGTCCTCAGGTTTTCAGATATGAAAGCTTAATGCTCTCAAAACTTCTCCAAGAAAAAATTATCAAAACCAGCCTCTCCAATGAATCTCTCATTGTTGTTTTATAGCCTGCTGCAGTGACTCTTCATTTACCTCCTGCCTGCCTCTTCATATTCCTTTCTATTTGTCTTTAATTCCCCTTTAATTTAATTTGAAATGAGGGACTAATATTAATAAAATGACTTTATTAAATTTTGTTCTAACTCACCATTTAAGTCATTTTAATACTTGGTTAAATAATTAAATTAAGTCGTCGTGAAATTTGTTATATTTTGTTAATGATGGTAGCTTCGGTCAGATAAACATAATCATGGATGATAATCAAAATCAATAGAATGATTTATGACTCTGTTATATGTATGTATATATACGAAGAAACATAATAATAATAATTGAGTTCATTATTATTACATATATTAACATACATACATACATAATTACATTTGGATATTAAATCATAAATCATAATATTGATTTATTCTATGTGGAATAAATACTCATCTCTATGTTTAACATATAAGCATCGATTGATTAAATGATCATATGGTTGATCATCATCGATCATCATTATATTCTGAAATGTCCCCTTTTCTGTAGTAGTGCATTTTATGCCTAATTAGCCTATCTAGCCATCCGAATAGTCTAATTCCCGTTTTACAGAGGATGCCAGTCAGTCACATGGTCACATGGGCATTTATTTAATATCTGAGTTCAGTCTCTATAGCTGGGATACTTTATTTCATAAAGTAATATTATAAAGTCACTTTAATGTTATAACTTTAAGTTACTTTATTTTTATAAAGTGACTTAAGTGACTAAAAGACTAAAGTGCTTTTATCCCACATTGCCTAGTTTGGTGTAATGGCTCTCATTTTGAGGTTATAAAAGCAAGTGGGCTTTCTTGGGAATGGCACCATGAGAGTTTATAAAATTAAAGATTTCATATCTGGTTGTTTGAATGTCATTGTTTTCTTGAGAACGCAAACCCTTGGGAAGAATTCGAGAAACTAGACGTAGCCCCAGCATTTCTCATTTGTGGTGAAATCACACAGATTTCATATTTGTGCTCAACAAGTTCTTACTAGCATTATTTCCCAGCTCTGAAGAAATTCGATTAATGCTGGAATCGAAAAAGAATAAATTGCAGTAGTGACTCAATACACTCGAAAGGTAGGGACATTGGAAATCTTAACTGGAGCTGTTGGAGTGTAGACCTACAGGAATCACGCAGAACCATTCACCATAGAAACTCCGGCGGATTTATTAACCATTGTGGAGAAGGGACTGTATTACCATGGGTCTGGACTGGTGTCGCGGACAGCAGTAAAGCGCGAAGGAGGCAGTCATACACCCCGTGCCTGAGTATAGTGGCAGCATAACTGTAGCTCCATGCCCTGGCCGCGGTAGCACTAAACCACACTGCTAGCCCAAACCATTGAGTCTTGACGGGAATAGGAGTGAATGCGGCAAAGGATAGGGTCTGGGCCATCCGCATTAGCGGTATCCGTAAGCAAGTTTGTGGCGTAACTCAGCCAGCCGCGACTGCAGATAGTAGGCCGCGTTTCAAATGGAAGCTTGCCTGGTGTAAACCGTCAAGCAATAATACCAGGTGCACAAGTTCGGTTATGACTCACATTACATTATCTATTTGCATTGTAATCAATCTGGAAGGAAATTCGATAATCAGTTTATATGTTCGAACTATCATTATGTTTTGTTATTAAACGTTCATGAACCGTAATACCATTAAAGTCATTCTATTGCAAATACGTCTCTTATTTTGGGAATTCTAAATTGACATAGTCCCAGCAGTAGTACCATGTGTGAATTTATCTTTATGTATTCTCTACACCAAACATTGAGGATTTAAATTAGAGTTAAATACAGTCACACTACTTGAATCTTAAACAAGAAAACCATCCCAGTTTATGAAGCTCGGCAAATAAGTTTGTTAACAGCCAGCCAGGAACATTACAGTGGTATGAGAGCCATTGATCTTGCCATCCTAGTGGGATCATCACTTTCAGATTTTCAGTTATGACCAAAGTTACAAGAATCGCGTGAATCGAGCGAATCGCGATTCGATTCACCCTCCCCGATTTTCTGGGAGCCGGTGAATCATATCGGCGATTCTTAGGCCTGAATCGCATGAACCGGCGATTCATGGAAAAATCGCATGAATCACCTTACGGAAATCGGGGTGAGTTAAGTGAACAAAAAAATCATAAAAAAACACTTGTGTTTTTTTACTTTTTTAGGTCATTCTGGTTTGTTATAACCCTAAAGGGTCTTCTATTTGCAAAAGAGGAAAAGTGAGAGTGAAAAGTGAGAGAAAAGAATAGAAAGGAGAAAACATAAGTTTCCAACCAGCAAGAAGGAAGAGCACAAAAGGCATTGAAAATCGATTTGGGGACACATAGATTGAATTGGGAGCACTAAGGAGTCAACAAAAACACTCCACAACTCATTTGCAAGAGGTAAGTGTTCATGTTTTTTTGTATGTTATTGTATTATTCGTTTTTTGTTAAATTTTTTTAGTTTTCATTTGCAAATCATAAATGTTTTTTAGTTTTAGTAAACTGCAAAATAGGCTTTGCTGTTTTGTATAATATTTTCAAACTTTGAGGTTTTATTTAAATTTTCTTAATTGCAGCAGCCTTAAATTGCATTTTTCAAGATGGGTAAACAAGATGAATGTTGGAAATATACCGAAGAATTTCCTAGAAGAACTAAATTTCAAACAAAATGTATGTTTTGTAAAGAGATAAATTCGGGTGGCATTTATAGATTCAAATTCCACATTGCTGCCATACGTGAACATGATATCACAGTTTGCACTAAACAAACTCCTGAGGCAAAATGCACTTGTATAGTGGCATTAGAAAAATTTGAACAACAAAAAATAAATAAGAAAAGGCAACTTGAAGAGTTAAGGGCTATTGGCTCCCATGCTCCCACAGCCACAACTACACCTGCATCTGAGTCCGCATCCGTAGGTTGTGTTGGAGAGGGTTCTTCCAGGCCTCCTTTTTATCCTAGTGCTAGGCCTAGTGTTGATAGCGATGCTACTGCTAGTCGTTCTTATACTGAGAATGAGTCCAGCTGCCTATTCCAGTCTAGAGTGCGGAAGAACAAATTGGATAGTTACTTTGTGCCCCGCACTACTCTTGGCTCACAACCCACGCTTGAGGGCATGGGTTTGAACAAGGAGATTCATGATGCTGCCAGAAAAGAAATTT
>MU225664.1:1672199-1694901 GCA_018584345.1 Thuja plicata | reverse complement strand
ATCATTTATGTTCCTTGTTTATGTATGTTAGCTTCTATTTGATGATGTTATAGTGTTTTTAAGTTATATTCAATAAAGGGTGCATGAAATAAGTTTTAAATTGTTAAAATCTCTAAATTTTAAGGGTGTTTTAAATTTGCCGATTCATGGGCGATTCAATTCCGATTCATGGGCGATTCGTGATTCAATTCGACCTTGCCGATTCTAAGACGATTCCGATTCTCGTAACTTTGGTTATGACAACAGTAGCCACGCTAGCCAGGTATGCATAGCAGGCACAGGATACCCGAACTTGGTCATAACAGGGTGGAGCAGGAACAGACAAACTCTTCAGTACAGGTGGACATTGAGTCCAGTCACACAAATAGCGAGGAGTTTGTTTTGGAGCAGGCTATTCCAGGTGAGAGAATGGCTGATGAGGCAGATAAACAGGCCAGGGATACTATGAGACAGATACGAGATGGACAGGACCACATGGCTAATGTATTACAACAGCTTACAGGAGTTATTCAGCAGTTGTCAGTTACAGTCAAGAGACCCGCTAGTCACCACAGTATTGGAGGCAGCACAACAGGATCACCTAGGGCAATTAGGACCCCCACTCGTACATCCGATAGTCCCCTTATGCCAAATTTTGTGGATAATAATACAGGGGAAGAGGTAGCACCACCAAAGGCCACAGGCATTCTTCCGGAGAATGTGATGACCATGCATGACGAGTGGGACATGTTACCTGTCCATGTCAAGGCTGACATGACCTTTGTTCAGTATATGGCACAAAAGAGAGTATTTGGTAGGACTCAGCAGGACAGGAGACCTAGGGGTCCGAACAGGGACTTGAAACATGCCATGAACAAGTTGACTCTCCCCACATTTGATGGCAGTGGCAGGACATCCGCTAGAGCTTGGATTCACAAGCTCGATACCTTGTTGACCCTCAAGCCCATGTCAGAGACTGAGGCAATTAAATTTGCCACTATGCATCTAGAGGGGTCCGCATATGATTGGTGGCATCACGGCCTTGTCACCCAGGATCACGGACTGATTGCTTCCTATGAGATATTCAGCACAAGATTGATCACTCGTTTTGACAGGAAAGACATAGAGGTATATTACAGGGAGCTAGCTCATCTTAAACAGGGTTGATCTTTGGAACATTACATTGATGAGTTTCAGAGGATCTCCATCATGGTTCCAGATATGACAGAAAAAAGGAAGGTAATGTTATTCATTGAGGGCTTGTATGATAAATATAGAGGGTTGTTTAGAGTTCTCAAACCAGATACCTTGGATGATGCTATTAAGTTAGCTCACGATTTGGATTTACCATCCTCCATTTTACAGCCACCTAAGAAACCCTTCAAGGGGTCCTCTTCATCCAGAAAGGTAAAATTCAGAATAAGAGTGCACCTCCTAGGCTGGATTTTGAAACTAGAAATGAGTTGAGGAGGAGGAAGTTATGTTTTACTTGCAGGGAGCCTTGGACTCCAGATCACAGGTGCCTTGGGAAAGGCAAACTTCAATATATTGAGGTAGCTTATGAGGATGAGTATGAGCAGGGTGAGGGCAGTGAAAAGGAGGACAGTGATGAGGAGACTCAGGTAGAGCAAGCATCAGAAGGGAAGAAGAAGAAAGCCCCCCACGAGCAGCCCCCGGTTACCTTAGCATCCCTTTCAGGGATTCCTAGATGTCACTCCTTTCATTTGAAAGGAGTAGTTAGAGGGCAGAGGATTGTATGCCTTTTAGATACAGGTGCTACGCACAACTTCATCAGCACAGGTATGGTCTCCAGGAGAAGGCTACAGGTAGACGACATTACAGAGTTTGAGGTCAATGTAGCAGGAGGGGATTTATTGAGTTGTACAAGGAAGATCTTTGGTCTCCCAATACATTTTGGAGATTACCTTCTAGAGGCAGATTTTTATGTCATTGACTTGGATAGTCTGGATGCGATATTGGGTATGCAATGGTTGCAGACCCTAGGAAGGTACACCATTGATCACACGCTGAAACAATTAGAGTTTATACAGGGTGAGAAGCAGGTGATTCTTAAGGCCATGCCAGATGGCGGTCCTCGGTTAGTATCCACTCACAGGATGGAGGCCATCATGAGACATAGCGACATGGAGTAGGCAGCCCAGTGCTTCATATCCACAAAACCCACACCGGATTCAGGGCAGCAGGTTCACCTTGATATTTAGCAGGTGCTTGACAAGCACAAACGGGTTTTCAAGGATATTCCGCCCAGCATACCTCCTAACAGGGGATTTGAGCATATCATAGAGATGGAGGGTGCTAAACCCGTTATTACTACTCCTTATCGTCATCCCAGGCACTACAAGGAAGAGATAGAAAAAACGATAAAGGAGCTCCTGGAAATGGTACACATCAGGCCCAATTGTAGTCCCTTCGCTTCTTAAGTGGTATTAGTGAAGAAGGATGGTACTCTTCGCATGTGTAATAATTACAGTGCACTGAATAAGAGGACCATTAAGAATAGGTACCCTATTCCCCGAATTGATGAGCTTTTAGACGAGTTACATGGGGCTGTTTATTTCTCGAAGATTGATCTTCGATCAGGGTACCATCAGATACGTGTTCGAGAATAGGATGTCAATAAGAATGCTTTCAGATGTCACTACGGACACTACAAGTTTCTAGTGATGCCATTTGGGCTCACTAATGCACCTGCCACCTTTCAGTCTTGCATGAATGATCTATTCAAGAAACAGCTACGCAAGAGTGTTCTGATATTTTTTGATGATATCTTGGTCTTCAACAGGACTTGGGAGGAGCACTTGAGGCACTTGGATGAGATTATTAGCATCATGGAGAGTCGGTCTCTATTTGAGAAAGAATCCAAGTGTGAGTTTGGATTGATAGAGATCCTCTATCTGGGTCATGTCATAAGGGTAGATGGAGTCAAGGTCCACCAGGAGAAGATACAGGCAATACGGGATTGGCCACCACCTCGGAATGTGTCAGACTTGAGAGGATTCATGGGGTTATGCAATAACTACAGGAGGTTTGTTAGAGGATTCTCTCAGACAGCAGCACCCCTCACCAATCTTACTCGGAAAGAGGCTTTCAGGTGGACAAATGGGACAGAGGCAGTCTTCGATAGACTCAAGACTGTCATGAGCACGTGTCTGGTTCTAGCACTACCGGATTTCTCTCCTCCGTTTGTTTTAGAATGTGATGCCTCTGGTAATGGAATTGGTGTAGTATTGATGTAGGATAGGCATCCTATTGCTTTTGAGAGCCGAAAACTTAAGGACAACGAGAGGCTTTACTCCACCTATAATAAGGAGATGCTTGCCATCATGCACGCCTTAGCTAAATTCATGCAATATCTGGTGGGTGGCAAGTTTATAGTCAAAACGGATCACAACAGTTTGTGGTACATCCTGGAACAGAAAGAGTTGAATGAGAGACAGCAGAAATGGGTTAGTAAGATCCAGGCCTATGACTTTGACATTGAGTATGTCAAGGGCAAGAATAACATTGTGGCTGATGCACTCTCCAGGAGACCTTCAAAGGCAGCTTGTTGTGTTCTATCCGAGATTTCCGCAGATTGGAAATCCCACTTGCTGGTTGAGTATTCTAAAAATACTCAAGCATGTCAGATATTGGATGGGCAGCTTTCTGATAACAGGTACAGGATTGCGGATGATATCATATTCTATAAGGGCAGAATTTACCTAGTGCTAGATTCGAAGCTTAAAGCTAAGATATTGAGAGTTGTTCATGATGCACCAACAGCGGGACATCCGGGGTTTTTTAAAACCTACAGACAAGTTAGAGAGAAGTTCTCTTGGAAGGGCCTCAAGGACGATGTCCTCCAGTATGTCAGAGAGTGCCAGACTTGTCAACAGAACAAGTTAGAGCACACTCATCTAGCGGGTTTGTTGCAGCCCCTTCCTATTCCGGCTCAGAAATGGGAGGGTATTCCTATGGACTTCATCACTAGGTTGCCGAAAGTGCTGAGTAAGGACAATATTTTTGTGGTGGTTGACAGACTCACCAAGTTCACTCATTTCTTTGCCATTGCAGCAGACTGGACAGCTTCACAGGTAGCAAAATTATTCTTTCGTGAGGTTTTCAGACTGCATGGACTCCCTAGAGACCATTGTGAGCGACAGGGACAGTAAGTTCCTTAGCACCTTTTGGCAGGAACTTTTCAGGTTGGCAGGTACAGAGCTAACCCCCAGTACCAGTTACCACCCACAAACAGATGGGCAGACAGAGATTGTGAATAAATGGGTGGAAGGCTACCTCAGAAACTATGTAGCGGGGCAGCAGAGAGCATGGGTCCGTTGGCTATACTTGGGGGAGTCTTTTTATAACTCCACTTATCATGTGCCCATAGGCATGTTGTCATTCAGGGCACTCTATGGTAGCGAGCCACTATCCTTCATAGATCTGGCTTTACAGGACAGCACAGCTCTGATAGCTAGTGACTGGTGACAGGATCACCAGGACATTCTTCGTTCCCTCAGGGAGAAAATTCAGAGGGCACAGAATCAGCAGAAGATGTACGTTGATCATCATAGGGTAGAGCTAAATTTTGAGATAGGGGACATGGTTTACCTCCGCCTACAGTCTTACCGGCAGAGCTCGCTGAAGAAGAGTGGGTCAAAGAAGCTCAGGCCTAGATTTTATGGCCCTTACCGCATCTCGAGGAGAGTTGGCGAGGTGGCCTATGAGTTGGAGCTTCCAGCAGATAGCAGGATTCACAACGTCTTCCACGTTTCTTGCCTCAAGAAGGCAATCGGACAGCAAGTAGTAGCTTCGGGTAGTTTACCTCCATTGGATGAAGAGGGTAAACTGACTTTGGTTCTACCAGAGGTTATTGAGGTCAGGGAAAGGAAACTGCGGAACAGGGTTGTTCGTGAGTATTTGATCTGGTGGAAAGACTTGTCGTATGAGGATGCCACTTGGGAGGGTGAGTCTATCCTGCATCACCCAGCTTTGAGATTGCTTGAGGGCAAGCAATCCCGTGAAGCGAGGACTGTAATGTCCCCTTTTCTGCAGTAGTGCATTTTATGCCTGATCAGCCTATCTAGCCATCCGGATAGTCTAATGGTCGTTTTACAGAGGATGCCAGTCAGTCACATGGTTACATGGCCATTTATTTAATATCTAAATTCAGTCTCTATAGTTGGGATACTTTATTTCATAAAGTAATATTATAAAGTCACTTTAATGTTATAACTTTAAGTTACTTTATTTTTATAAAGTGACTTAAGTGACTAAAAGACGAAAGTGCTTTTATCCCACATTGCCTAGTTTGGTGTAATGGCTCTCATTTTGAGGTTATAAAAGCAAGTGGGCTTTCTTGGGAATGGCACCATGAGAATTTATAAAATTAAAGATTTCATATCTGGTTGCTTGAATGTGACTGATTTCTTGAGGACGCAAACCCTTGGGAAGAATTCAAGAAACTGGACGTAGCCCCAGCATTTCTCATTTGTGGTGAAATCACACAGATTTCATATTTGTGCTCAACAAGTAAGTTTTTACTAGCATTATTTCACAGCTCTAAAGAAATTTGATTAATGCTGGAATCGAAGAAGAATAAACTGTAGTAGTGACTCAATACACTCGGAAGGTAGGGACATTAGAAATCTTAACTAGAGCTGTTGGAGTGTAGACCTACAGGAATCACGCAGAACCATTCACCATAGAAACTTCGGCGGATTTATTAACCATTGCGGAGAAGGGACTGTATTACCGTGGGTCTGGACTGGTGTCGCAGACAGCAATAAATCGCGAAGGAGGAAGTCATACACCCCGCTCCCGAGTATAGTGGCAGCATAACTGTAGCTCCACACCCTGGTCGAAGTAGCACTAAACCACACAGCTAGCCCGAGCCATTGAGTCTTGACGGGAATAGGAGTAAATGCGGTAAAGGATTGGGTCTGGGCCATCCGCATACGCGGTATCCGTAAGCAGGTCCGTGGCGTAACTTAGCCAGCCGCGACTGCAGATAGTAGGCCGCGTTTCAGATGGAAGCTTGCCTGGTGTAAACCGTCAAGCAATAATACCAGGTGCACAAGTTCAGTTATGACTCACATTACATTATCTATTTGCGTTGTAATCAATCTGGAAAGAAATTCGATAATCAGTTTATATGTTCGAACTGTCATTATGTTTTGTTATTAAACGTTCATGAACCGTAATACCATTAAAGTCATTCTATTGCAAATACGTCTCTTATTTTGGGAATTCTAAATTGACATAGTTCCAGCAGTAGTGCCATGTGTGAATATATCTTTATGTATTCTTTGCGCCAAACATTGAGGATTTAAATCAAAGCAAAATCGATTCCAACTACTATAATACAAATACCATGTTTGGAAAGTATGCAAAAAGTGGAATCATAGCTGACGCACGTGAATTTTTTGACAGGAAACCTTGAAAAGATTCATCTCAAGAAATGAAATGGAAATGATTTTTGAATGTACACAAAATACATTTATTGAAACAGTTTTAGAATCCCTCGAAGGTAAATGCAAATGGCAGACGTAGGGTTGGTCGCTGCAATCATCGACACCCTTGCCAGCATCTTTTCATCCCATGCATGGTGGCAGATTCGGAAAACCATGTGGACATCTATGAACGCATGATAATTGGGAATCTTTATATATTGTCGTTGTGAGTGCATCAGCATATATCCGTGCAAAATGTCGAAGCTCAGAAAAGGCACACGAACAGTTTCAACAGTGTACATGAAACGTTTGACAAACTCCCTCAAAGCATTGCCATCTCATGGTCTAGAATGATTGCAAGATTTACAGAGAATAGTTTCGCTGCAAAGGCTTCAAAACTATCGGAGAAAGGCAATCAGCAGGTGTAAAGCCGTGTTCTACAATCTGCTCCAGTGTTTTCTCTCTCTGGCTGGACATCCATCAAAATCAAAGTATAACGCATGGATATTACTGTCAACTATTAGAAACAGTGATATTCTGATGAACATCAATGATGGTCATCTCGTAATGGTGCGGCTATTATGTTTGAATCTAAACTCACAGACATGCACGTGAAACATTTAAGACACATGTCTCCTTAGAAAGACTACAATAGGTTCATAACTGAGAACTGGAGTAATATATGGCACCATTGTCTTTGAAGACATAGTCCGTGAACTTTTCCATGGGGCCAACTTAGAGAAGTTCGCCACTATAAATTTCAGAGGGAGACTGATATTTCATCTAAAGCAACCTTGGACGAGGAGGTCAGAAGGTTGTTGCAAGACCTTAAAATTTAAAGGGAACAGCTAGATGATCTGATTCATTCTAATCTCCAAGGAATTTGGTCATATTGGTTCAGAGGGAGTCAACAGTGGAGATGGTTTGCAGTCAGAGGACTGTGATCATGAGATCGAGTCCCATGTGTGTTGGTTGAAATGCCTTTATGCTAACTCCTACGTCATGATATTCCTAGATAACTTGGGGTTCACCAAGAATGATGCAAACTATATTAGAGATATAGTACATAAGAATGCTATTCAGTCAAGGTACATTATCACTACAGAACAGATGGCTGATATTCTCACCAAGTCTCTTGCTAGAGAGAAGGTTGTGTACTTTCGAGATAAGCTTGGTATGTTGGAGAATGAAGCCTTTGATGAAAAGGAGTTTTCAATATCTGTGATCTATTATTTTGTATGTTATTGCATTCTTCTCTTTGAGAGAGAAGTCTAAGGTGAAAGCCCTTGGATCCACCCTCTGAGATGAGTCAAGGTGGATGTCATGTGTGTGACTCCATCACTTATGGGCCCTCCTGTGAACATTGAAGAAAGGTGACGACTTTTCAACAATGAACAGTTGTATTTGATTGATGTTGTGAGGTGACGACTTTGCAACATCTCCATCATGATGGATATCATGTGACTTGATATCCGTGGACATGTCATGATGGTTAGGACCTCTTAGACATCATGGTAGATATCATAAGGCTAATATCATATAATAAACCATAGATGACGTAATATCCATGGACATGCCATGATACAATATCCATATGGTAGACATTATGAGACGTGATGTCTATGCACATACCATGGACATTTGTGAGATATGGTGAATATCATGTGACTTGATATTCTTTCTCATACCATATCTCTTGATATCACAGTGAGGTAATATCTTCTATATTTGTGAGATATGGTGAAGATCATGTGACCTGATATTCTTTCTCATACCATATCTCTTGATATCACCGTGAGGTGATATCTTCTATGTTTATCAGTTATGGTGAATATCATGTGACATGATAGTCTTTCTCATACCATATCTCCTGATATCACGGTGAGGTGATATCTTCTATATTTGTGAGATATGGTGAATATCATGTAACTTGATATTCATGCTCATACCATATCTCCTGATATCATGGTAAGGTGATATCTTCTCTATTTCACAATTAATGGACTTATTGTGATTTGCATTCTTGATATTCTGTAGGCCATTACTCCTGATATCATGAGATGATATCATTATGGAAATAGTGAGTACTTGGTGAATATCAGGAGACTTGATATTGTGTAGGTCATTACTCCTACTGTCATATAATGACATCATTATGGTGGATATCAAAAAACCTGATATCCGTAAACATACTATAAACTCTGATATTACATTAAGGTAATATCCCCTCCATATCATTATGGGGTATTGAATGTAATATATTCAATACATAAATATACATCCGTGATATTTTACGGAAAGCCATAATGGTGCATAACACGTGATATGATATCTAGGTATATGCCATAATGGTTGATGAAATCACAGTGAGGTGATATCTCTTCTCCTACAAATTAATGGATCTATTCTGTTATACTCTTGGATAGGTTTTATCCTCCCTAGCTAAGAGGGAGTGTTAATGATGGTAGCTTCGGTCAGATAAACATAATCATGGATGATAATCAAAATCAATTGAATGATTTATGACTTTGTTATATGTATGTATATATACTAATATACATAATAATAATAATTGAGTTTATTATTACTACATATATTAACATAAATAATTACATTTGGATATTCAATCATAAATCATTATATTGATTTATTCTGTGGAATAAATAGTCATCTCTATGTTTAACATATAAGCATCGATTGATTAAATGATCATATGGTTGATCATCATCGATCATCATTATATTCTTCCAAGTTTATATCTGTGTGTATCAATATGCATATATACAAATCTAAGTATTGTAAATGATCTACTCAAGTCGATAATGAGTATCGACTATGTTAATTGATCTTATGATTATCGATAATGTGTATCGATCAGTATTATTAGTGTATGTGTTAATCATATCTAATTATGAATCGGTTGTGTTATGTTTGCAATGTTTAATGAAGAGGCATATAGATGGAGAGACACGTCTCTACACGTGTGGAGACGTGTCTATCCATCGATATGTCTTCTCACTCATATACATATAATCCAAGATAGATCGATTGAAGGTAAGTACAGAAATAAAATAGTGCAAGCCAATATTACATCGATCTACATCATAGAAGTTGAGTTGTACTTCAACATATTTCGACAACTGAAATTTAATTATTTAATTAATTTCTGACATCCAAACAAAGGGGTCATTACACTCAATTGGCCAATGGTTTTCAAGGACATATCAATGCCATTTCTCGCAATTGCAAGTTTCACTAAAACTAAGCACCTGGTCTTCAACCCTTCCAAAGATGCTTCTTCCAGGATCCAACTTTCTACAAGAATGAACCTGTTAAAATTGCCATAGCTTCCACCTAAACTGGAAACCATCAAGTGAGCTCAAGTTGAATGCATCCAGACTGTCATAGTCCAACATCTGATTTGTTGCAAACAGGTTTTTCCTCAAGCATTGTTCACACCAAGTTCATCACCTATCTACCTAGTCTTGAGAGTATATTCAACCTTATCTTCTATATGTATAAAGTGAGATCATAGAGTGACAACCTCAAGCCAATTAAGCTCTGTTACCGGTTTATCCCTAGGCAAGCCCGTGTCTGTTCCGATTCGAACTAGAACAGGAGAACCTGAGCTGAATTACACCTCCAGATACATCCAGCCACTGAATTTGGATGCTTTTAAAGAATTTTCCAACTTTTTTTCACTTTCTACTATTAGTATCCATCTATAGCAGTGTTTAAAAGATTGCCAAAACCAAGGCGTCAAGGAATAATCGTCGATTTTCTATGCTAGAAAGAAAATGGAAGGTCAAATATAAATCATAAACCCTTGCATATTCAATTCTCAATCTCTAATGGTGTCATATTTATAACAATGCATGAATTATGTTTATCAATGTTAAGGACAGTGGATTGTTTCTGCAAGAGTATCAAATGACTGCCTTCAACGCTCTATCAAATGTGTAGGGGCAGGATCTATAGATAATAGTGAGCTCTATCAAATGTGTAGGGGCAGTGATCTATAGATAATAATGAGCAAGGGTTAGAATCGTGTTAAAACCTTAGGGCCAATTCATTACTTTAAGAATACCTTAATCCTTACCCAAATTCTTGACATACTTTAAGGTCCTATAAACTGAAGAAAAAAAAACAGTCTTAATATGAGTAAAGACCTTGTGATATAGCAACAAACAAAGACAATGTACAGGGAAGCAATCATGAGAGTGATAGTAAACTTCAAATGATAGAGGTATCGAAAGAGAGATCATAGTGTTCTATGAAGAGTATCATATGTATCACAATGTTCTATGAAGAGCCATGGATATGACAGTCATCAAGTTATTACCTCTAAAATGCCAATCATAGCCTATTGAGACTACAATCTATAGAGCTCATAATCAAAAATGATTGTCATTTAAATTTATGAAAGTTCCACAGCCCATGATAAAATGTCTTGATAGTTCCAAGATTTAACTAAGTGATCAATTTTTTACCATAAACATTTTGAATCATGCCCCATGATCCATCATTGGGTGATTAAGCTTGAAAAGAAAAATGAAAATGGTAGCAGATCAAGGTGACTAAAAAGAGAAGGCGAGAAGGAGAGGCACGGTATCCAAGAGGATCTTGTTGGTGTTTAAAAACGTTTATGCTACTTAAAGCTACAAATATGCCTTGAGACTGATGTTAGGAGTGGTTAGCTCCAACTATGGAAGCTCTACAAGACAACTGGACCAACTATAGGGACAAGACTGCCCTCTGCACTTCTGGCTCTGTTAAACCAAGGCAGGGTACACCTAATCCATATTGATATAACTTTTACAACTTTTCACTTACTTCTGAATTTAACAACAGATCTATGATAAGAAAGTGTTGGATGTTAACCGGACATTCATTGACTCTCAATCACCATATAGGACAACAAACAACAACCACGAATAATAGGGACTTGAATATGGTTTTGATGTTTAAAAGGCAGAACATAATCAAACTCTATCAGACATGCATCGACAAAGAGTAAACTAGCTCTTGATCAGTACCTTATCCGTTGGACAATCTTTCAAATCCAAATACTGAGACAGAAGACAACCTATTGGCAAAGACTCATAGCCATAAAACATAAATATCTCAGGTCATACACTTACTTATAAGATCCTTCTGCGTATACATCAAATGAATCTATGTTCTATCCAAAGTATATTTTAATCCGATCCTAAATCAGAACTATGGAATAGAACACATACATGGATAACTCTATGTAATGGATTATGAAATCCAAAACTCATACAATGAAAGCCAAGGAGAGACTTGAAAACTGAGACACTTATATTAAGTATAATGAGTCAAGATCTGTAACAATATGACTGAACAACTACACCATTCAATAACTTGCAAGAGATCAAAGAACTATCCATCTTATCATGAATTACAGTCTAACAAGAATCTGCTATATCCCTGGAACTAAAACCTTGGATTCACACTTAGAAGCCAAAAATTCTGGAACCCTTACAACGTAGAAAAGAAGAGGATATATAGAAGAAGGGAAGAGCTAAAGTCGAGTCTATCTGACACCATGTCCTTCTTCACCACTCTAATTTGTCGAATCTCTTCTTTCCAATGACTGGTCTTTCTTCAAAAGATCACCAAAAGATCTGATCTGAAACATCCCTAACTGTCCGGGACCATCACACCGAAATCTCCCCCATGCTTCAAACAGAACAGGCATTGTCAACAAGCCGCCAATCCCTGATGGACTGCAGAACAGAAACTACATTCTTATGTAAGGACAAAAAACTAATCCGAGGTTACCCAAGAATGCTAATTCTATCTGAAAACCTCACTCATCATTTCTCCTCATTAATGCCCCTGAACTCTGCAAATCTGCACTTTAACGTCAACATACAAGCCTTTAGATATGACACATGAGACTAGATCAGCCAACTTGCCACCATTTCTGCCTGGAAAGCAACATCACCATTCTGAAACCCTGCGAGAAAGTATTTAAATATTTGAATTTGGCTTGCAACAGTCACGAGTGGCGCAAAATCTAGTATCAACGATCAGGACTTGGCTTCAGATCAACTTTAAAACAGGGTCATCGATGTAATTTAAGTTACCCGGGCCTGCGATTAGATCTGCCACGCGTCGCGCAGGCGCAATTCCTCAAAGATAAGATTTCGTGCAACTATGTTTTAAGGCTTCGCGCCCATCGTCAGATTAAATTTGACTTTACCACCCTTTAATCATCCATGCCTTTGCAAACACAGGTTCCACTAACCTCCCCGTGGCACTTTACTACTAGCTCCGAGAAATCCCTGTTGTCCTCTGACCTGCGTTGACGGGCCTAGACACGCGTCAAGCAGGCGCGATGCCTTGAATACTATCTATCGATCATCTCTGTATTAAGGTAATGCGTCAGCCGTCTGATCAGAAACAACTAAACTGATCTTTACCTTCTTTACCTTGACGTTGATTCGGACCCACATTGTACATGTGTCACCTAGGTGCAATGCCTCAATGAATAGATCTCGAGCATCTTGTGATTAAGGAATCACGCCAACCGCACAATCAAAATGAATTTGACAGATCCTTAACCTTTCTTTAGCGCTGACCCGGTCCCGCCAACCACCACGCGTCGCCCAGGCACAATGCCTTGATGGGTAGATCTCGATTACTTTTTCTTTGAGGCTTTACACTGTTCGTTGGATCAAAATTGAGTTGCACGACGCATGATGTAAAATTTAAAAGGCCCGCGGGGCATTTAGACTTAGGATAAAATAATTAAAGCGCTAGGCTTAAGGATAAACATAAGAATGGCCCTGCCCGACGACCACCTAAAGAAATGACTTAAGTGCTTAAGTTACATAAAAAGTAACTTCATTTTATAACGCAGCCAAGAGATTTAGGGTTTTCATGAAAATAACCAAGGGTTTTAAGGACTAGAGACCTAAAACATGAAGAACAGGCCCTAAAACACTTGCAAGAACCACAGAACCACAATGTTTTTTAACAGTGCTAACACAATCTGCCCTCAAAAAACAACTTTACTGATCTCTATGAATTCTTCTTCAAATCAGAAGATGTTTGGTTCACCTGCATCTCTTGAATTGGAATCACTTGCAAAATGTTCTTAGGTGATCTCTCACACCTACGAGCACCAATCTTCTAGAGAGTTTTTTCTCTCAAGAAATCTGGAACATGACTGCAAACCCTTGCTTCAATTTCTTCCCCAATATGATTGACCAGGAATGGTCCTCAAAAAAGCTTCAATAGTCTTTTTTATTTCTCCTCCAAACCCATGCACAAACTTGCAATTATTTCATTTTTTTCCTTTTATTTCAAAGTCCCCTTAATTATTATTATTGCCAAAACAAAATGGGCAGCCACTCTATGGGAATATTTATGTTCCTTTATAAAGTTACTTTATTATCATTTTAAAAAGTAACTTTATAATTATTTTCATAAAGTCACTTTATTTTATTAAGTACTTTACAATAAAGTAGGTCGCCTATTTTGTTTGGATAGTTTTTCTCCCTAGGGTTTCTTGCTCTGACACGGAGGGGCTTCATCCTTCTGTGTTGGCTGAGGGTGGTATATGTGTGTTTCCTAGGGCGTGGGCCTCAGCTTCCCTTGTGGAGACAGTGTGTGTTACACCTGTTCTTTGCTCTGTCCTCTGGTGGAGGCTTTGTTGTGCGCGGCTCTCTGTTTCTGAACACCGATTTTGGGCTGGGGTTTCTTCCCTGGCTGTGGGGGCCTTGGTTGTGCGTGGTTCTTCTGGTGTTTGGGGTTCTGTCGGTAGCCCCTTTGTTTGTTTTGTTTTTCTTTTGGTGGTCTCTGCGGGTTTCGTTGCTGGCTTTCCCTTTTGGAGTGTAGAGAAGGGTGCTTGGGCTTTGTATGGCCTCCCTTGTCATGGTGTTTGTCTTGGTGGTGCGGGGCTTTCTCTAGTGCCGGGTGAGGGATTTCCCTATGGGGGGATCTTTGGTTTCAGCTTCTTGTGGAGGTGGTGTTGGCTCTGCTTTTGTGGTGTTCTGGCTTTTCTTTTTTGTAGAGCATTGTTTTCTTTTTTATGTTTGTGTTGGGCGCCATGGCTGTTGGTGGCACTATTATGTCTGAAGCCCAAGTGGTTGGTGGTAGTTTTCAAGGCGACAACTTGGCTTTTTTCTGTTTTTGGTTAAGGGTGTGTGGCGTTAGGGCTTTGTTTGGCCCTTTTGGTGCCCAGGTACTTCATTTCCCATTTCTTCAGTGGGCTATTGCTGCTCGTGGTTGGATTCGTCTCTGTAAGGTTCCTATTGAGGTGGAACCTGCCCTATGAGGTGGAGTTTTGTTGTGTGGTTACAATATGATTGTGGCTCATCCTCCCTTTGTTTTCCTCTCTCGTTTGCCTTATTGAATTATTTGCCTTTCCTGTGGAGGTGGATTATGGCTCTAAATATGCAGAGGACTGGGGTTTGTTATGAGTTGCACTTTATTGTGATTGCTTGGATACGGGGTTGAATATCACTTTGTTTCCCTTGCTGGTTTTTCCCTTCTCTGCTGATCCTATTGAGGTGGGATCCTCTCATATTGAGGTGGAGAGGAGTTGCTTAGGAGAGTTGTGGATGGATTGGTGGTGTTCTTTAATTGTTATCTGCAATTTGGTTATGGGAACCAAGTCAAAACATGTTGCAGGTTTGGGGAGCCTTTCAAAACCCTATGATGGTTTTGGGTGTCATGTTAAAACCCAACGGTTCTTCAGCTGGTTTTTCATTGTTTAATCTCTTGAAGTTGTTTTTGAAGGTTAGGGGAGCCTCTCAAAACCCCTTGTTTCTCCTCCAAGATTTGGGAGGCTCGTTTGTATTTGGACAAGGTCTTCAAAGATTATCTAAATGTCCATTTTTTAAGGTTTGAGGAGCCTTGTCAAAACCCAAAGTATGCACACTTTTCCTATTGTATCTTGTTGTTGGTTGATTTTAAGGTTATGCGAGTCTTGTTAAAACCCATTATCAGGTTAAGGGAGCCTGGGAAAAAAAATCTTGATTCACTTTTAAAGTTAAGGGAGCCTTGAAAACCCAGTGTTGCTAGGCTTAGGCCTTTAGTGTTGTGTTCTCCTAGGCAGCCTGAGCTTTGTATGATCCATGTTTTTAGGTTGTTGACTGTTTGTTGGATGTTGGTTGTTGTTTTGTAATAATTCATCACTTGCAGCTTACTATTTATCATGGGTTCCAGATTCTCCTCAAAATCTGTTTGTAAAGGGTTTTGGGGCTCCTTCAAAACCTGTTTTTATCTTAATCAAAAACTTTAATTTATTAAATAAAACATTAAAGTTAACTTTATATCAACTTTAATATTTAAATATTTATTCATAATCATCTCCTGGCTACTGAAACTGACAACAAATGTTGAACTTGTGTCCACCGGTGATGTCTAAAAATAGCAGTACCTCCTAAAAAATAGGAATTTGGCTTTGCGCTCCTAAAACACCCTACAAGGTCCACCGGTTCCCAGATGGGTTCCCTATCCACTGTATTAGCCTACAGGAACCACTATTGATAGGCTAACCCTGCTAGAAATAGAAAGCGCCTAGGAAAGGGACATTGCATCTCTATCCAAGATCTACTTAAGTTGCTTAAACCTTTTCAAGAACCAGGCTCTGATACCAATTGTAGAACACAATACTTCTACTGAGAGGGGGAGGGGGAGGATGAATCAGTAGAACATATAATTTTAGATCCTTTAAACTTTGATAAACTGGTATGCTTAAAAACATAATTAAAAAGAATGCAACCACACAATGAAGACATAACACATGAAGTACGTGGAAAATCCAAGATTGGTGAAAAACCACAGTGAGAAATGTTATTAGGACCTACTATCCTAATTCAGCCTCACGAATAAAAATGTGTACAACGCTTTAAGGGCATTGTTGGTGCTTTAAAATTTCGAAGAAATTTAAAGTGCACATGCTGGAAATTTGACTAAGGCCTATAATAATGCACCTCTGAAAAACTTTTATGAGTTGTCCATTTTAAGAGTGAATAACTTGTTTCCCAGTGATTTTCATGAGAGATGGCTTTGGGTACATGTTCACCTGCTATCATTAAGTGCATTTGCCAGTTTGCATCCCTCCCGAGTCATTATTGACTTGTTTTGAAGCACTTGATTTCAGGGTCAAGCTAAGATCTGCATTTTGCACATTGCCAGAATAACCCAAGTAGCCTACTTTGCAAGCTTGCATCACACAACCAATTGACCGTCATGACAAACCAGCTATTTCCCTACATTGAAGAAATATTGGTGAACCCCTGAATCCATTTTCAAGGCCCAGTGACCTCGTTTGATAATTTTCTGAGCAAAAACCAAACACAATTTATTAAGGTCTGTTGACTTCACTGTGTCGAAGTTATTAGAGGACCAACTTTGAGAGCTAATTTTTCAAAATCAATCAATTGTCCTCGGAAGGCATTTGTTGCCCTGTATTGCCATTATGTAAAAGAACCTAAGTTGTCGATTCGGGTTCGGGGACGGATTCGGGTTCGCGAATCCGGTTTGTGGATTCGTGAAAATAAAATTCCCTTTAGGATTTGTATGGGTTCGTGTGTGTGTGTGTGTGTGTGTGTGTGTGTGTGTATATGCATTATATATGCAAAAAATAAGAGAAATATACATAATTCTAAAACTAAATCATTTCATAGTATAAATCTATGATGGGTCCCTGCGGATCCTTGAGGATTCGTGCGGGATCCTCAAGGATTTGTGTGGGATCCTCGAGGATCCGCATTGGATTTGGGCAGGGCCCGGATTTGGACCTGTGGGTCTGTGGGGATCCGTGGATCACGGATCCAGACGAACCCACAGGTCCAAATCCAGACCCTGCCCAGATCCCAGCACGGACCAGGTGGCGAATCCGAACCCAGATCCGGGGTACAGGCTCTGAATCCGACAACTTAGAAAAGTACCCATGCGCAAATTTTCAGAGTCTTAGCAATTCGTTTGATGATTTTTCCAAGACCAATCCGAATGCAATTTATTCAGTTTTGTATTTGCATGTTCTGGGCAATTTTGAAGAGGTCATGTTCAACCCTTAATATCTTGCACTAGGGGTTGATTCATGAGTTCTTCTTTGGCACACGTCTTCATTTTATCTAAATAGACCATTACCCTCAATTGCAGCTTCTCAAAGCGAGATTTATTTTTTTTTCAGGGCATTGAGTTGAGAGGGTTTCACAAGAACTCTGGTGTGCACAGTTGCAAAAAACAATGAAAAGGGAGACTTTGATGATTAATATTTCTCATTCCAGGCGACGTCATGTAAAACCATTTTGTAGTGTGATTGCCATCATATCAAACTGTGTGCTTGCCAATTTCTAGGGTCTCATGGCGTGATTTGGTCAGTTTTCAAAAGCAGTTCCGGATGCTCTGAGCTTGTTTTGGTCACAGTAATGGAGTGGTCAGAAAGTTAATTTCTGTAATTTCACACTTTGTGCTTTTTTATCCAAAATGCACGTTAAGGGGGTTTCAAGTTGTTTCCAAGCCCAGTTGAATTAGAACGAAAAATTATTTAGCCGGGCCTACAAGGGACCCGACTCGCCTCATGACACTATATTCTCATTTAAAGTTCTAACTTGATTATTGTATTATTTAAAACATTGTGTGTTCTAAATAATATTAATATAAGTAATGAGGCTAAACAATCATATGATAAATGACACATCGACATATGGTGGAACCCTTCTTCCGGTTTCACGGGCAAAAAAATGGTTTAAAACAAATTCTTTATTTAAACCATTATTTAATAATGATCCAAAACATTATTAAATACGTCAAATTGCAAGGGTGAAGTGTCTTATTTAAGTCATTTCAAAATGTTTTGAATATGCAAATTAAAGATAAGTGTGGGGCTCCTTGATTATGTCATAAGACTAAAACATTGCTCGGAAGTGCGTGAGAGAACAGAAGAAATTTCACCGAGCACCCGAGTTGAAGTTTTCAACAATGCAACAGGAAAGGTGAGCCAAGTCAGCATTCCCTTTCAAGAGGGGGCATCATCTACTCTAGGACTCGGTGAAAGTTTTTAGCAGCCCCAACAAGCCGCCAAGCTCCTCTTGAGGGAAAATAAAACTGGCCACATCAGCTGCATGTGGAAATCAAAACGTGCTTGGTATTTCAAAGACAAAACGTGCTTGGCATTTCTATTTTTTCTGTTTCAACCTATTTTGGCCGGCTTTGAAATTGCTGGGGGCGACGATGAAATCCAAGCAGCAATGAATGCCGGGCTGGAGCAAATGAGGGAATTCCTTCTGGTGTGTGCAAATCGTATATAAATCGTGATGCATCTTGCAGTAAGAAGGCGGAAATTAGTAACCACAATTGACATCCATAATGTGACGCATTGCCCTAATTCCATGTGTATTAATGTCAGATTTCTTCTGACCCCCGAAATGTTGTGTGGGCTTTCTTGGTGACTGTATATCAACCATATGAATTGGCTGAAGGTTGTGCAAACTTTAATCACATTTTAAGATGCCAGTTAGGCCTATGGTGGCTGCTGGATATGCACAAAATAGATTTGTTGAAGAGCCTTTTGAAGCCTTTATTCAAATGCAGACCGCAGGTGTAAAGCATTCCAACATTTGCCACCATTCCCTCTTGTCTGTGCCAAAATGGTATTTTTAAAACAGGGCACGGACAGCAATTGAAGCTTAAAGGATAAATGGGTTTTTGCCGTATACTATGGTTGGAAATGTTATGTAGATATGATTGCAAAATGTGGAAGCAACGAAAGAGAATATGAACGGTTTTGCAATCTGGTTTTAGACAGTGTTTTTCCAAAATGCAATGATTACAAGGGCTGCAGATATGCACGACATGTATTTGGTCAAAAAGCTTTAGAGAACTCCTGGCAAATGCGTTTGGTAGGTGTCAAGTCAAATTCCAAAACCTTTGCCAACTTTCTTCTCTGCCTGTACAGCAATGAAAGATCAAAAGGGGGTGTGGGCATCCATCAAAGCACAAATGATGAAGAGATTTTTTGTATTTTGAATGCCCTGCCAGATATGTAATGCAAAATGTGTGGATCCCGAGGCAAGGCACATGAATTGTTTGACAGAATGTATCAAACAACTATGGTCTCATGAAAAGAAAATTTCAGAATATGTACAAAATGAATTTGTTGAAACGGCTTTTGAAACTTCCAAAGAAATGCAATTGGCAGGCATCAAACGAACTTCCACAACAGTTGTCAACGTCCTCTCTGCCCGTCCCATGAATGGGTGCCCTATTTTGCCTGCATTTTTAGCAGCATCTTCATTCTCTTTGACAGCAATAGACCTTGTGCGCATATCAGGTCAAAGAGACCATGTTGTTGACATGGGATGCCCAAATTTTGTTAAGTATACCGAGATGGGAGGAAGACTACAGAGAGAGAGTTTCAAAAAAGGCCAATCAACAATGAGGTGACCCCCCAAATTAATCATTGCAGTATATATTAATGAAGTAAAGTGTTTTCACAAACAAGGGAAAACATTATTTTAAATTGCAAAGGGGTTAGAAATTATGAGCTGCAACGTATTTCTCTTCACCCTGGTGAAAACATATAATAAAAAATGTACATGGGTGAAAATGATATAAGAACACCATTTATCTGTAGCATTTTGATACTTTCATTTTCAAATATTAATTCACCATGGGAGTATATAGTAGGAAATAAAGTCATTTTGTATTAAGACTTATTTATGAATTGTTGGGAGGGTAGTTAGGAGCAAGGAGGTGCGTCTGTTGGTTTCCCCAACCAACCGGCTACTATATATTTGTGCTTGGTTTATTGCATGGGTTGTTGTTTTTCTGGTAATAATAAATAGAATAAACACTTCCTCGCCAATCTGGTATTCTGGTATGGTACTTTGTACCTTTCATTGATATTGGTAGTTAGTTAATTATTGGTAATTGGTTGGATGGTATCTGGGAATGCTTAATGTATCTTTGTGTATATTTGGTATTGTTAACCATTCCACATTTTGGCGCCACTGCCTAAGTTCGGACCTGGAGGTCTTAGTGCAGAGGAGGGAATACCAAGGTACGATCAAGACACGTGGGGGTAGCTAGACATTTGGTCCACATGATAAATTCATGCCCCTGCTTCCAAACAAATACCCCAAACGCAGAACTGGAGAAGAAACCGAAGAAGAAGCCGGAGTGCGGATTCTTGGCCAACAACAACAAGAAGCAAGACGTCGCCGCTTGCGAGAGTTGGGGAACCAATCTCTAAGCGAAAGGCAACTTGACGAAAACTTGATCCAAAATACCATAGAAGGAATTGCCAACTTGGCCATTTCAGAAACGGTGATGGGAGGAGGAGAGAATCCTGAAACACCTACCCGTAGGGAGTACCGAGAGACGCCTCACTCCGCTCAGACACAAGAGTCACAAGGAGCAGAAAAGAGTACAAGTACGGGAGGAAGTGTCCCACTAGGAGGAGGTGTCCCACCAGGAGGAGGTGTTCCACCAGGAGGAAGTGTCATTCCGGCAGGAGGGAGAAGAATGGCAGTAGTCAAACAGAAACTTCCAAGATTTACTGGAGAAGGGTCAGATGACCCGGTCAGACACTGTAAAACGTGTATCACTATATGGCAGGCCAATGGAGAAAATGACACAGATGAATGGTTAAAAGCTTTCCCTGCCACACTAAGAGGGATCGCTATTGATTGGTACACAGATCTCGAGGTTGCTCAGAAAACCACATGGAAAGACCTTCGTACTACTTTCGAGGAGGAATTCAGACTGCTACGAGATGATGATGAGATAGTCATAGAAATCTACAATACTAGACAAGGCAAAAACAAGTCAATTAGGGGCTATACCAGGAAATTAAAGGAAGTCATAGGAAAATTGGATAACAAACCTGCTGACGGATTTAAAAAACGATGGTTCATTGAAGGGTTAACCCCATCCCTAAAGCGGAAGATGAAGATAGTACCACCATCATCCTTTGGAGAAGCATGCACCCGAGCAATGGACATCGAAAGTGAAAACAAAACCTCTAAGGCTAAGAAGCATGAAAGCGGAAGTGAGAGCTCGGAAGAGAGCGGAGATGAGTCCAAAACCATCCAGGCTTTGAGAAAAGACATGATGCGATTGATGAAGGAAGTTACGGGAAGCAAAGAGGAAAAAAAAGAAGGAAAGGAACTTTGGTGTACGGATTGTGAGAAGGAAGGACATACTAATGGTACCTGCCCATGCAAAGCTTTCTGTGATATCTGCCAAGTGTTGGGACACACAATCAAAGATTGCCCCTACAATCTTAAGGCACAGAGTGCTCAAGTATTTTTTACTCAAGGAGAACAATCCACACCACCCGCTACCCCTCCACGGAACACAAACACAAATACAAAGGCCTCACCTGGAGGGTACCAAAGCAATAGATGGGGGAGCAATAATAATAGCAACAATAACAATACTAATAATACACCTCAGAGGGCAATCCAGTACGATTCAAAAGGAAGGCCTATGATCCAATGCAGGCGATGTAATGAGTGGGGACACTTCGCGCGAGACTGCTAGAGCGGAGGGGGACAGAACGGAGGGATGTTATGTAAAGGGTGTGGACCAGGAAATCATGAGGATGCCAATTGCTCGAGACAAAAGGGGGTGAACAGGCTCGACATTGCAAAGCCAAAGAAGGAAGTATTCGCCCAAACGAGATTGCAGTCCAAACAACTTACTTACCCGGACATGGCCACGGAAAAAGAAAGATTTCAAGAAGCAAGAAAGGAGATTAGAAATACTATGGCAGAGGAAGGTAGAGAAGGAAGAGGAAGTCCTGCTAAATCCTCAAATAACAGACCAGTACCTAGCATCATGAAACAAGTATTGGAAACCACTATTCCGGTAAGAATTATGGATTTATTAGAAACATTACCTCAGCTACGGGTAGCAATGGCCCAATGGCCCAGGGAACAAGCAGCGCAGAGGAAACCCTGAAAGAGGAGGAGAAAGAAGAAAAACCAGTAGATACGGCTGACACTATATTCACAATAGGGACAAGGAGAACACCCGCAGTAGTGGAAATGGAGATAATGGGGTGCAAACTCTCGAATACTATTGTAGACAGAGAATCCGATGTGAATGTCTTACCGGAGGAGACTTGGAAGGCACTAGGGAAGCCTACCCTCTAGCCGCCCACATTCCAATTGGTAGGTGCAGATCAACACGGAATCAAACCAATAGGAACCCTAATGGGGCAGAAGGTAAGGATCGGTACACAACACTTTCTTCTTGACTTTGTGGTAATTACTCTAGAG